>VWZF01006235.1:861818-925955 GCA_013396755.1 Sclerurus mexicanus | reverse complement strand
TCCTCTGCACTATCGCAGAATGGAAAGGGAATGACAGGGGTGTTTGTCTCGTCTAAGCACCCCGCCACCACCCGTGTCAAAGCAAATGGAAGAATTTGACTGACACTTCCTGCGCCAAACCCGTGTCATAAGCTTGAGATCCTTGTACCCTTCTGATAGCGTTGGTGAAGTGGTAGAAGGAAAATAAAGTTTGCAGAGAGGAAAATAAAACCAAATCTGTTTTTGCGCTGGCCCCAGATTACAAAAGAGAATAAGAAACAAGGTTTTCTGTGCAAAAAAGAACAGCGTGCTCTTATTCCCATTTCTGGCTTAAAGGGATGGGTTGTGCTGGTCAGGGTGAAGGAAACAAAAAAAAGTCTTTTTCTGTACTGTTTTGCAGTATGATAATTAGGTGGTACAGTTGCAAGAGAGGGTATGTCAGAGATGCCCAGCTTGAAAATCACGCAGGTCGTCTGTGTGTTCTTGCATGTATATCTTTGGTTAGTGTAATTTGTGAATTTCAGCATATAACAGCTATATCTTAACCAAGTGTGGATATGTAGATAGTGTATGACAAAGACTTTGCAGTACTCTGACAGTAAAGTATACATGCAAATTACTGTTATAGAAAAGGAGACAAGAAACACACTTCTTCATGAATTATAATTAAAAGGCAAAAAAGCAGTCTCATTGCCTTAAAGAGCAGCCATTCAAAAATAAATGTATTTGTTTTTGCAAAGTCTCTCTTTTCTCCTCTACAGAAAACTTTAAACATTAATCAGATTGTTACCTTTTGGATGACTTGCCTCTGTGTTAACATTGCAAGCTTTTGGGAGAAAAAAACCCAACCAAACTTCCTACAGTCGAATATTTTCCCTTTCTTTATTCATCACATATTTTTTTACTCTTCCTCAAAGTCTATCTTGTAGACTTCATTCTAGACAAAAATGAGCTAAGTGAAAAGTGGGGGTTACCTTGTCTGTTCACATCAAAGACTTTGCAAAAATTAACATTCTGACTAATTAGAGATGCTGTGTTCTGTTTCCTTGGTACCTGTATGTTTTCAGGGATGATTCTTGTAGTGTTATGAAGTACTGCAGTTTTAATTTAGAGCTGTGATGTAAAACTACATTATTATCTGTACCCAAGTAACTGAGTTTTGAGTTGCACTGTGCAATGTAAGTGCCCTGTATCTTTTTTGCAGCAAAGGTGATCAGACTTGGAGCACCTATCTGCCTGGGGGTGAAATAATCTGCAAAAAGAGTTGAAAGACTAGAAGTGTAAAAACAGAACTTGTATATTGGGGGGGGGGGACGACTCAGTAGTCTTTTTACTGTCTGTACCTGTGCATCATGCTTCTTTTACTACATGCATGCACCAGTTAAGTTTTCTGAGTGGAATTAAAATTGTGCTATTTTGTTCCAAAGCTCTGCTGTAGGACAGTTCATCAAAAATAAATCTGAAGTGAGCCATGACAGTTCTTCTTGTGCTGTGCCAGTTTTGCAGACTAAAACTGACTGTCTTTGTAATTGAGAACTTTTCTGGAGCAGAGGCAAACAGATGGGAATCTAGGTGAGGGCCTGCAAAAGGAAAAAGAAATTGCTTGTATGACTGAGGAACAAAGTGTGCTGAAGACTACACTGTAGCTCACGATTCGACAGTTAGTAAATGTGACAGAGAACTAAAATAAACAGTTGTCCACCTATCATCTGGGATGTGGGAAGTGCAAGAGTCACAGAAGTACTTGAGTGCTTGATGCTTACTGCTGTAGTGCCAATCCTGTCATCCGTGGAGCTCTGCTGGCTGCTCAGGGTTAGGTACAGGGAGGTGCTCTTAAGGATAAGAATATCTTGCAGATAAAAACAGGCACTGTGTTGACCTTGGGTGTATGTTAAGAGGGTAGGCGCATCCTTCATGAATTGGTCTAAGTAATGCTTAGGTGGCTTTCAGATACTTCACTGACATTTGAGAGTGTTCTTCAGGTTAGACTCGAGTTGTTGTGAGTTTTAATAGAAATTGCTCTCCTAGTAAACAGATCACTAAGCATGCCCTGTGCAACAGAAGTTCATATTTAGCTTGTGGTTGCAAGCGCTGCCACTCCTTTATCTCAGAATAAGTCCAAAAGCAGACCAAAGTGTGCTGTGTGGTGTCAGTGTGTTGAATCCCTGCTGAGTTGGGCCAGGCTTTTGCTATGTTTTGTTGCATCTGGGTCACGTAGAGGGATATTTTAGACAGCCTCCTTGTTCAGAGAGATTAAAGAAGTATCTGCAGTAGCTACACCTTCATATTTGAAAGCAAACTTTGTTTTCCTTCTCAGATATGTTTAAGATGGTCTATTTCTATTCTTCTTGCATAAAGCAGGAAAAAAAAAGGAAGTGTTTTTGTACTTGAATTCCATTAATAGGAGACCTGTTTTCAAGTTGACTGAGTTTTCAAAGTTGTTTAACAGTTGACTGTAATAGGGCTTTAGTATCTCAGAGCATCTAATGTATGGCTTTCTCCTTAGGGCCTGTCAACCATGAGAAAATTGAGTGAGACAGGCGTAGTAGAAGCAGTACTTTGATGAAGCTATGGCAGTTTGCTTGTAGTAGGCAAACGCTATTTGGAGAAAGTCAAAGGCTTGTCTGCTGGTACAGACTGTTTCTTCATGGAGCAGTTGAATGAGGTTACCTTCCAAAGCAGCAGTAGGTTCTTGCTTGAAACTCATTTGTCAAGCTTTAGAATGTCTAAAGAAACACTGGACAACTAAAAATGAAAACGGCTTTTTTTATTTTTATGTGCCTGCTTATGCATGCTTTTGTGAGCTCCTGACAGACTGCATGTTCCTCTCTTCTAGCAGCAAGGAAAGGGAGGAAGGCTGTAAACACCAGGTTGGAAATGTGTGTTAGACAACTTTTGAAATACAAAATGATTTGGAGGCCCTCTAGCTATTCTTTTTTCAAGAACAGTGTTTTAACAATGATTTTTACTACTGAAGCAGTAGAGTGAAAGTCACTGTAAGACCCTAGCGGAAAGTGTGTTGCAGAGTTAAAGAAACTTTGTAGAGGTGAACCAGGAAGAAGAGGAGACATTTGGCAATATCTTGTACACTGTGCCAGTCAGCTCTCTAGTTATTAATCTGAGGACTTGATGTTATTTGAAGTAAATCCCTGCTATGCAACTACAAAAAAGACTGCCAATTATAGCTGACATGGTGAGTTCATTCCTGGCCAAGGGAGGAAGGCCAGACCACAGTGCAGGAGTAGGACAGCCTAGCCCCTCTAATGGATTGGTGTTTGCATCCTGTGGCAGACAAGCTCATGTTTCTCTCCAGCTTGAGATTCTCTTTAGGAAATCTGTACTTTCTTAGATCACTTGGTATCATTCCTGCAGCTGTTGCAACACAGGAAGGTGTGCTAAATCTGAATGACTTGACCAGGTCTTCTGTAAAAAGAATATTGTGTGCTGCTGTTACTCATTCATGAAATAATTTTCAGTGTAGCTTTAATTGTAGAGCTGTAAGAAACTTTATATCATTAAATTTTTGGACAGCATTGAATGGGAACAGGATAACAGTTTATTTTCTTAACTGAAGAGAAACTTAAAGCAGGTATCTGTAATTAAAATTCTTTTTTATAGAAAGAGAATGTGCTCTTTGCATCAAGATTTGTTGACATCGAAGTGACTGTTACTCTTACTTGTTTTAATTATAGCAGTTATTAAGCCATTATTACCTAATTTCAGGAGTTAATCTGGATTAAAGGAAAATATGCATTTCAACAGTATTTCCATTAGTATGCCTTACTCCGTAACATTTTGAGACATTAGATGGTGAAAGCTTTTTCTCAGATGAATTTGCTGTCGCCCAACTAATGTATGCTGTCTATCCTCATCTTCAGTTAATCTGAAATAATTTGTGAACACAGATAGTCCCTGCAACTGTTTCTTTTTGTTTCTATTAGTTGTTTTAGCTTTTGAAGTCTTGTCCTATTTTTTCTGCTCAGAGTTTCTGTAACCCAACCAATTGTGCCTTCACTTTTTTTTATGTCTGCAGTGAAGTGAACTTTCTTAAAAGCGTGCTTTGTATATCAGGAAGAAGAAGAAGAAAAAAACCCACATCTGTGTTAAAGATGCAGATACTTGTGAGTTACCTCTGTGGAGTTCCAGAGGGGAGGTACAGGAGACAGAAGGGTGACCTCTGTGTTACTACTAGTGGCACTTCAGCACTACCAAAATCAAAGTGTTTTCAGTAGTTGCAGGGTCAGACCAGCTACTTTGATTTTTCTAGAGGTTTTATGTATAGTTATTATTTTTTATTTGAGATTAAGCTAGCAAGCTGAACAATGGTTGGACTGCATCAGAACCCAGACAATAGTGATAGTTAAGTTGTGCAGTTGTACAGTCCTTGCTTGCAGTTAATCAAACTTCTATAACACCTGGTCTAATAGTTCCCCAAAAAGTGATTTGTTAGAAGACTAGTGTAAAGTTGCAAAGTGGGTTTTTTTCTGAGTGTGGAGAAGGGTATACTGGAATGTGGAAAGGAAGTAATACCTTAAGTGGAAGTTACCTAAAAATCTTACTTCCTGCAATATAATTTTTAGGCCTAGATTTGTTTATTTATAAGGTGACATTTACAGTTGAGACTGAGTTGTAGATGCCTCATCTCTGGAAGTGTTAAAAGCCAGATTGGATGGGGCCCTGAGCAGCCTGATCTGGTGGGTGGTATCCCTTCCCATGGCCAGTGGAACTACATCATTTTTTAAGTTCTTTCCAATCCAAGCCTTTCTGTGTGCATGGCTTCGTGTCTGGGCTTGTGTGGAAGCAGTCAGTGACATACTGTGCATAAACCTCTTCTATTAATCTTGCAAATGTGAAGTGGTTATGGTGGATTGTTAGAAGTTGTAAGATGCAGTCAGTAACCCTCCTGTGATCTTTCACTCTGAAACTACTTACAAGGTAACATTTTGAAAGCTTGATATACAAGATGACCCATAAACATAGCCTACTTGGCTTCATGTGATTTATTTTTGCATACAATATTGCTGAAGGATTTTCTTTGGGTTGGGAGAGTGTATAAATTAATAGGGCATGCAAAATCTTGACTCTTAAACTTCTGGAGTTATATTTGTGTAGTTAGTATGAATAAAGGTAAATCATACTGTATTTCTGTGACCCTTCTGACTTGTTTAATATGGAGATTTGATGGGCAGTAGACAGTCTGTGGGTATGGTGATTTTACTCCCATTCAGAGAATGGTCCTTTTGTTATTTACTGTCTATTGTTTATATTGTTAGAAAGGTACAGAAAATGCAATGTGTTTTCATGGGCTTTACAGTGAACAGCATCAGAAATGAGTTTGTGGCAAGTGTGAACTCACCTTCAGAATTCTCACAAATATAATACCAATCCATCGATGACTCTCCAAGGTGGTTTTATATCAACAAGTATATAATTTGAGATGACTTGGACTTGTGTTCTTTGTGGGCTGTGAAATGTTGTGTTCAAAAATCTAACCTCTTCTGACACTAGTTGTTTGAAAATGTGCCATGCTTCGAGAAACTGATGCCAAATTGTCATCTTAGGACTTGGTGGAATCTAAGAGACTGTAGTAGTCTTGTGGCATCAAGAAGAAACACTGGAAGAGGCAAAAATAGCTGACTGTCTTGCTGGAGAATATCACTCTTCCATTTTTCTGATATATCTTTTTTGACTTAGTAGAAGATCAGATGGGATCTCACCAAAGAAGTAGCACTGTGGCACTTAATCATCGTGGGCATTGAGTAAGTTTGGAGGCTCTTAGAAGTCTGTGATACTACAATAAATAGGCATTTGTAACTAATTTTTTAACTGAATGCTTGATTTTTCAAATGTTTTTACATTTCCTGTACAATTTTCTGCTTGCTTTTTATATCTGAGTGCAAGAAAGGGAGAAACAAGCATATCTGAATTATAGCTATGTTATAGCTATGCTCATTTTATGTTCTTATTTTACTGTTAGCTTTGCACCTTTTTTTATATTTGAGCAAGTCCATGGACTATATATTGAATGATCCTCCCTTGGGTGTTTTTTTTTTTTTTTTTTTTCCCCTGACCTCCCTACACCTTTTATTTCCGGAAATGCCCAAAGCTAAATTGAGGTTCAGCCAGAGATCTTGCATAGAAAACTTAAATGTGGTAGCTGAAGTTCTGCAAAGACCGAGTAGCTGAAAAGGAGGTTTTACAATTAAGTGCTTTAGGCCACTGTGTGTGCTTGTGTTTGGCATCCTTTTAATCTGTGTGTTGCTTTTCGTGAAACTCTGAAGAGTAGTCTCAGAAAAGTGCTGTATCAATGTGAGTAGGAACTAGAGTGAGAAAATAAGAATATTTCATGTGAAGCCTGGAATGAAAAGATCAAGTAGGTTGTACAGTTTTATTTCTGAAGAACAAAGAAGTCCTGATGCTGCCTCTTCCTTTTCTGCTAGAGATCTAGATCCTGTTTAGCCAGCAAACTATTGAAGAAGCAACATTAAGTGCGTGTTAGTTTGAACTTAGTTTAACTGCAGTAACCAATATTTTGAGCAATGTGCAGTCTTGCTAATTAGTCCTGCTTCTAATCAGAGCCAAGATCTTAAGATGCAGTTCGCAAAAACTTTTTTCAAAGACAAATATGTCAACTTGAAAATATTTGTATTTACAGGTAATGCAGTTCTTCCATTACTTAATCTGATTGTGAGACTACTTTTTAAATCAAACTTGGTGCTGTAAGCTTCACAGAAGAAAGCTGAAGCCTCTTTTCCAAGCTGAATGCTAAATCTGCTGTGATAGTAGAAGTGAAAATATGGAACTGTTCACAGACTTGCCTACAGAAAGTTAAAGTCATAGATCATAAGAACCTAAACAGAGTATGCATTGGGTAAACTGTAAGCACCCTAAGCAACGTGGAAACAAACAACTGGTTTCTTGAAGGATAAACTTGCTTCACTGGAATAACCAGGGTAAACCGAAAGGTCATTCTTCTACTTAAGCTTTGCCCAAAATACAGATTGTTTTGACATGCATGTATTTAACTTGCTGAAGGATGTAGTGGTAATGGTTTTTCAAATGCTGTGGTGATTGTCATAGCCTAAATAATTGATGACTCTTAAAAGACCAGACTTGCTGATTTGTGTTTAGAAAGGTCTTCCCATCTGAACCTCTGGAGCTGATTTTAAGTATCGTTTGGATATCTTCTGTTACCTTATCAATGTGTTTGATCTGTGTTGTGGGTTGATCCTGGGTGGACACTGGGTGACCACCAAAGCTGCTCAATCACTCCCCTCCTCAACTGGATGGGAGAGAAAAAATATCAGAGCGGGAGACACCCCTCACTGGAGTAGAGCAAGAGTGTGAGGAGTCCTCCCCAAGAAAGAAGGAGCAGCCTCTAGTGGTGCTCTACTCCAGTGAGGGGTGTCTCCCACCAGAGATGGTCCTTCATGAACTTCTTCAATGTGAATCCCTTCTGGCGGTGCAGTCCTTCAGGAACAGACCGCTCCAGCACCTGATTCCTATAAGGTCATAGCCTCCTTTGGGCATCTACCTGCTCTGGCCTGGGGTCCTCCATGGGCTGCAGGTGTGTATCTACTCCACCATGGACCTCCATGGGCTGTAGGGGCACAGCCTGTCTCACCACAGGCTGCACTACCAGCTGCAGGGGAATTGCTCCAGCACCTGGACCACCTCCTCCCTCTCCTTCCTCCCTGACCTTGGTGTTTGCAGAGTTGTTGCTCTTGGATATTCTCACTCCTTTCTCTGCCGCTGCTGTTCCCTGAGCAGCTTTTTTTCCTTCTTAAAGCTGTTATCCTGGAGGTGCTACCACTGTTGCTGTTGGCCTGCAGTAGATGCATCTTGGAGACATCTGGCATTGGCTCTGTTGGACAGGGGGAATGCTGCTGGCAGCTTCTCACAGAAGCCACCTATGTAGCAATGCTGCTACCCAAACCTTGCCTTGCAAACCCAGTACAATTTGACTTAAAGCAAAGTGAGTCTTAAGGTATGACAGGTTTCTTCAGAAAATGGCAAGTTTTGAAGATGCAGAGGAATCAGAAAGTATGGTCTAAACATGAACTGGAGTGATCTTAAGAAGATTCAAATAGAATCTTGTGGAGACCTGATTAAACAAGTTTGACTCTCATTAAGTTAGTAACTCTCTCCTGAAGATCTAGTCCATGGTAATAGAAAGTGGTGTGGGGATGACTGTGATTCAAATTCATTTGGTTACAATTATTTAGCTTTTTGTGTAGGTGTCCTCGTGTCTGTGAGCTCAGGCTTGCAAGTGTGAATTGATTGCCTTTGGGTTTATGCTCCTAACTGTCAGATTTTTCCCCTCTCTTGGAAATTCCTGACCCATCAAGTGAGACTTCTGGGGGACTACGATGCATCAGCTGCTCACAAAGCAAATGCAGGGCTATAGGAGTTCACAGCTTTACATGCTACAATTAGCAAGAGTTTGTTTTACTGTGGGTTATTTGGTTTTTGGGTTGGGGTTTTTTTGTGGGGAGCAGTGGGAGGGTGCTCCTGGATGGGGGATGCTTTTAGTGGGTGGGGTTTTTTTGGTTGATTTGGTTAGGTTTGTGTTTGTTGGTTTTGTTGTTAGTTTTTTTTTTAAATATGCTCTTCTGAAACTTGTGACAACTTAGCAGTTGCCTCAAGGCCAACCAAGTTGGCTGTGTGTCTCCATGTAGGCAGAGGTGTGAAGGTCAACTGCAGCTGTTATCTTCTAGTTAAAGTATACTTGTGAATTGGACATTGTCTGAGGAGCAACCATCCCTAGGTTCAAGATGCTACTGCCTCACTGTCATAAACAGGATGTTCTGCCCAAGTTTCACCCACTTCAGACCTTTTGCAAACTCCCAAATTCATCAATGGATTCAGCTAATGAAGTTAACCGTGAAAAGAGGCCGTGAAGGTTGTACCTCCTTTATTGCAGAGGTTGCAAAACTACATGGCAGAAGATGGTGCTTGTTGCTGGGTGTTGGTGTATGCCTTTTTCAGCTTACCCTCAGGACACGTCTCTGAGGCTGTAACAAAAGAGCTGTTGGTGAAATTAGGTATAATTTCGGTGACTTTGAGTGACATTTGCTGCTCATGTTCAAATACCATGTTTCTTTTAGGGACATACTGATTGAGAGGTCAAAAAAGACATGAGTTAAAATTACTTGAGACTTTGCTGGTATAGTTCATTTATCATGGAAGAGCTAATTTTATTCCTGTTAATGAATGCTAGTACTGAGTATTCTCAATTTGCATAGAATCAGTCTTTTTAACAGATAAAATGTCTAATCTTAATTAAAATGACGTATGGGAATTTGTAAGACTGCTCTCAGGCTACCGACCTGATTTGTAATAGAATTACTGTAAAATGTACTATGGAAGGATGGTTTGTACATAAAAGGCCTACACTAGCTAGTTTTAAATGGCCAGTAACAAAAGATCATATAATAATGGAAATCTATGTATCTGGACATTGACAATGTGTTGGTAATCTAAGACAACCTGAATTGAAACCAAACTTTTTATAGTGAAGACAGAAGTACAAGTAATGATACCTTGGCATGCAAGATCTGACATTGGCAGGGGTGTATATAATATGTAGGTTATGGAGAAAAATAAACAGGAGTAACAAAAATACAGGTGAGCCTGAAATTGCAGTTGATCTGAGCATTGGCTTATGTCTGTGGAAGGAAACCTGATACAAGGCTTTACTGTTCAGCAGCCAGTGTCACAATCAAGGTAGAGCTAGGATTGCCAGATGTTAAGCAGATACCTCATGGAATTTGGGGCCAGGTCTTGCTTCTGCAAGAAAAATTAAGATCCCTTTTTCCAAAGAAGGGTATCTTAAGCCAATTGGCAAGCTTGTTCTTGAAGTAACTTTCAAACTGGATGAGTGCATTTTACAAGAGACGTATCTTGACTCTGAGAACTTGCATGTCTTAGTTGTAGTACTGCTGGTTTGACCTCGTTTTGTAGCTTGAAAGATAAAATTTACTGTAACAACTATGGGGGCAAACAAATGCTTATATCTGCTTTTAATCATAAGGATGCATATCAGGTAAAGCATATTGTGTATACTATGATGTGGCAATCCACTGACTTGTAAAAGTTTTACAGCTAAATACTGATCCTTCTCTGCATTGACAGAGCCAAATTCACAGCAGTAAATTGCTGGTTCAATTCTCACAACTTGCTGTAGGGTTGAATACTGTGTTTATTCATAGCGAGATATTATAATGTCGTAATTATGCATTATCTGAACTTAATATATGTGTAGTATTTTTTAAAATGTAAGTTTTTTCTGTTTATTGTGTGCCTGAATTTTCTTTGCAAACATAAAAAAAAAAACATTTGCAACTGAGCTTCTTCAGGAATTCCAAGGTCATCATTTTAACTGTAAGTCTGACTGGTAAAACATTTCACAAACAACTTTTCTCGGGGACGGTGACTGTTTTACAGAAATAGGGAGAAAATGCAAAACCATGGCAAACAGTCCCCAAAAATAAGAATATATCTGATAAATGCTGCAAATTCCATTTGAAGCTTAAATAAATTCTACAGCATAGATTTTATAAGGTACTTCAAATTTGAATTGACATATTGGAATCTTTGCACAGAGTTGAAACTTGAACCCTGTAAGTGTTGAAGGATAGCATATTCTTAGTAGCATAAGAATGTTCGTCACATCACTTAATTTGAGAAGGCTTTTTATACTTTATATGAATGTACTGCAAGTTGCACATGCTTGTTAGTCTCTCACATCAGGAAGCTTTCATCTTGAGATATCAGTGGCTTCAAACAGGCAGTTTTTATCCTTGTAACATCCATTAAATTTGTGTTCAGATTTAAGATCTAGCTGGGAGTTAAGAAAAAAAAAGGTAAAACAAATTTTATTCAGCTGTACTAATTATAGACACTGGAGCTAGTCTTACAAGGTCAGTTTCTCTTAGCTGGTTGGCAGAAATGGTCCCTGTGTGCAGTATTAGTCAAGGTAACTCCTTTGAGTGAAACGAGGAAAACTTTGTTAAGATCTCTCTGTGGAAGTGTCCCTGTGGGTGGTTCAAGGAGCAGCTGAAACCTTGGTGCCATGTTTGTGCTGCAGTGGCTTGGTCTCAGATCTCTGGCTGCTTCTCAGGTGGCTACTATGACTTCATGTCACTGAAGAAGCTTAACTACCCAGCTATTTAAAAATCCTCTGAAGATTCTCTGACATCAGTTGAAATACTTGAACATAATTGAAGAAATATTTTTGTCTGAGAAAAATTACTGTATTAGTGCCCAGAAGAACCAGCTGTTCAACTAACAAAATACGTGTATGTCAAACTCAGCTATCAAAGCTATCAAGACCAGGTTAAAACTAGAAATAAAAATTGCTTCTAGCTTTGTTTAGTGAATGGTTGATTTTCTTCCAAAGAGTCTGCATTAGTAATGAAATAGTTTTACTTCCAGGAATCCTGAATATGAAAGTCTTTAATTAGACCCGATCAGCTTTTCAGTGTATCTGGTCTTCAGAATTTCCAAATAATGTCTTCTCTAAATGTGTGAAAGACAGTTCTCGAGTATTTTAATTTCTCTTTTATAAGAGATATACTTGTTGAGTAAGGGTTTTCTGAATTGCATTGATTCCTAAAGCATCTAAAAGTTGGTGAAAATGAACAGGCTTTCAGTTTGGATTATGTTGTCAAGATTCTGCTTGTGCACTGAAATTATTCTGGGAAAAAAGACCCTCCTTGGATTTGAGAGAGAGGAATTTAAGACTTCTCCCCATGTAAGTATTTGGGCACTATTAAGTGCAGCACACATACTCTCTTAATAGTTTACCTGTCGAACAGATTCTTAACCAAAAGATTCAAAACTTAGTGGAATCTGGATGGTACAGACAATGAGAAAAATTCAGGTTTGGCCATCTGAGACTGTTGCAGTAACAGAAATGGGAAACACCTTCTCTGCAAAGGCATAATCCTCTGACCTTGGCTGGTCCCGTGACTGAACAAGTGCTATTTTTCCAAATGTCTGACCACTGTCATCTTGTTCCATTTCAGGGCTAGTATCCCATTTCTGAGAACAGGGCTGGGTTTTTTCCCTTGGCATTTTTTCCCCTCCATTGCTAATTGCAAGCAGGTAAATCAGTTGGTTAATTTGTTTCATCTGTCAGTCTGCTGTTTGCAACTTTTTTTTCCTCATGCAAATAATTGAGATTAATTTAGGAGTGCTATTCCCGAGGTGGTTCTAGCAAAGCCTCTCTTCCAGAGAGGTAAATGTGCTGGGGCAGAAGAGTTATGAAAATTTTAGTGCATACACTGCAACTTCACAATGCAGCCAGAATGTCAGGGTCTGCACAAGAACTGTGGTGTCTGTGAAAGGCAGAATAATCTCCCCTTCTGAAAATGATAAGGCTTCTGGGAGGGACAATTTGTTTAATTTCATACCTGAACAACTAGTTCATATAAGCAAGCCTTGGGGATATCTTCAAGTAAGTGACTGTATTTAGTTCATGTCTTTGGCCTGGGGCTGAGCTCCAGTTACAGCTTCATATGATTTAATATCACTTGAAAAGATTGTATTATTAGCTTTCCCATTCTCAGACAGATAACGAAGTTCAGTCAGAAACCAAAATTTGAAGCGGAAGGAGTTGAAAGAAAACTAAAACAAACAAACAAGAATAAAACAAACCCCACAAATGCCTTCCCCCACACCCCACTTTCATAACTATCACATCAGACCTAATTTCCAATGGCATTTGAACTTTCTTGAATTCTTTTTAGAAAAGCTTTACAAGCAATGAAGTGTGCAGTTTTTCCATTCACCTCTAAAGTAAGGTTACTTATTCCTCAACTTTCTTAGCATCATTGCTTTGGTTTGCATTTTTCTGGAGAGATGCTTCAAAAAACTATTCAAGAAGATGTCCAGGAGGCACCTTTTCACAGTTTATCTGATAAGGACAGAGGCAGAAAGCAAGTTCCATGTTTAAAGCTCTTGTCAGATGTGAAACTTTCAAAATGCGTAATTTTCAGCGACTTGTCCTGGTTACCCTTTCCTCCTTCTCTTCAAATGGGTCTATTCAAAGATCTGCTCATCCTTCAAAGAGAATCCTTACTGGGAAAAGTATGTGTGCATATAAAATGTATGCACTTGCTCTTCTAGTTTATCAAGTGCTTTAATTTTTAAGTGTGCCATGAAGAAGTAGAATTAAGCAGTTAGATTAATACACTACATTAATGCATTAATGGCAAAAAGTAATATGAACAGACTACAGAGATGAATTTTATGGGTGATTGTGTCTTGGGAAGTACGCAAAGCAGTTATGGAAGCATCAGTGGAGGCAATCTGAAAGTGAGGTCTGTATTTTCGAGAGATTGTGTACTTGAGACAGCATTAGAATCCAGTTTATGTGATAATGCTGTTTCTTGAAGAGTAGCTTCCCATGTTTTTTCTAGCTAAATCTTGTATTAGACATCTCCACAGTTCAGTTATGTCAAATACCTGTGCATATAAATACTTGACTCAGCTATTCAAAGCCAGTACCTGCTTCAGTTAAGAGAAAGAAAAGGTCTTACTTTTTGCATGCTTCCTATCTTCTTGCTCTTTAGAGCCTGCCTAGAGACCGTAGTTGACAGTATTTTCCTGGCTAAAGATGGAGGAACGGAAAAATGAAAAAGCAAAGGAAGTTGGCATTGCCCTCACTCCTTGCAGGTCAGTCACCTTAAAGGTAGACAGCCTTTAAAGCAAAATTTATTTCTTAAAATAGACTCCACTAAATGAAGAGGGGGATTCAAACAGGGTACTCGGTTTATTTGCTAGGAATAAGTTTAAACTTTCTTGTATCTGATTGCTGGGTGGTTAGGTGGATACTTCTCAAGTGTCCTATAAATCTGGTGGTTTTTGCTTATCTGTTGCTCACATATCTTAGTCTCTTGTTCTGCCTCTGATTATATTCATTTTACATCCCAGAGGTGATCTGGGTACTACAGTCAGATATTGTTGTTGGACTTAACCCTATCCTATTCTAGAAATGCTGGTCAGATATTTATGGCTCTTATATACTTTGTTGTCTTCCTGCTTTGCCCCCACTCATTTGTCATTAATGAGTCAAAAGGAAATAATTTTGGCACTGGATGAATCTGAACACACTGTTAGTTCTAGAGTCAAGCATTGTGTCAACTGAAAAATAAAAGTAAGGGCGTGATCACGATTTAGGATGCAAGCAGTTTGTACAACATCTGATATGGAAAAATGGGTTTGAGCTAGAGCAGAGCCAGGTCAGGTTAGCTGGGGACCTCTGCAAAGTCAAGTTCAGGCAGGATCAGAGGCCTAGCTCAGGCTGAGGCATGTTTGCAGCCATCAGGCATATACTGGTCAGTGAAAAAGTGGTTTTAATGATATCAACTAGTGTGGCAGGCTACAGTGACCTAAAGCAATTTCTACCTTCATGAGCCAGTGGCTTCTTAGCTGAGAAGGAGGCAAAGACCTGTAAGCAGGAAAATTTTCTTGGGAAAGTTCTTCTAGCTGGGAATTGAGTGAAGTAACATCAATACCGTTGCTCAAAGCCAGTGAGGTAGTAGATCTAAGTGGCAGCAGACTATAGAGGGTGCTTCTGCTGCATGCTGTGTTAGGGATGTCCAAGTCAGCTTCTTTAAAGCGTTTTAGAGGATACATTGGGTTGTGTTTCATTCCAAGATACAATGGCCCGATTACCTGACAGTACACCAGTGCAGGGATGTCAAACTACCTCTGTGCTGTGTGGTTGTGTATAAAGGATTACTGTGTGCTCTCATGAGTTAAAGACTAACTGTACAAATGACAAAAACGTTTTCACAGAGGAAAAAGCTAGTACTTATGTTGGTCATTGCTGAAGTGTGGAGGGAAGGTCAGAGAAATGCTTCAAGTGTACTGCAGTCTGGCTTTGTCATGTCTTCAGAGATTTTAAAAAGCCTTTTGCATAGGTGTTCAGTTATTAAGATTGCCTAACCAAGCTGTAATGGTGTGTGTATATATGTATTAATTATGTACCACCACTTAAAGTAGGGAAACGGGCTTCAGTGTTGTACAGCCCCTGGATATGTAGGGTTGAACTTCCAAAACTGGATGCTGAAAGAAGCTTTGGCTTGCGCGAAATTCCCAAATTGCTGTTTGAGAGGCAAAAATGAAATCGCCAGTCTGTCACTAAAACAAAGTTGTTAGTTTATTTCAGGATTTGAAATTTTCCATGGAATTGTAGATCATTCAGTAAAAAAGTCACAAATTACATGAAACAGATATATGGTACCTGCAGCTTAAGGTCTGTTGCTTTTAAACTACTGTCAGCCTTGACAGAATCAGCTAGGTTGGAAAAGACCTCTGAGATCATGGAGTCTAACCTTTGACCTAACACCACCTTGTCAACTAGACCATGGCAGTCAGTGCCACATCCAGTCTCTTCTGAAGTACCTCCATGGATGGTGAATCCACGACCTCCCTCAAAAGCCCATTCCACTGTCTGAGCACTCTCTGTGTAAAGAATTTCTTCCTAATGTCCAACCTAAACCTTCCTCAGCACAGCTTAAGATTGTGCCCTCTTGTCCTACTGCTGGTTGCTGGGGAGAAGAGACCGATACTCACCTGGCTACACCCTCCTTTCAGGTAGCTGTAGAGAGTGATAATGTCTCTCCTGAGCATCCTCTTCAATCTGAACAACCCCAGCTCCCTCAGCTGCCCCTCATAGGACTTGTTCTCCAGTCCCTTCACCAGCCTCATTGCCCTTCTTTGGACACGCTCCAGCACCTCAATGTCCTTCCTAAATTGAGGGGCCCAGAACTGGACACAGCACTGAAAGTATGACCTAACTAGTGCTGAGTACAGGGGAAGAATCACTTCCCCGGTCCTGTTGGCTACACTATTCCTGACACAGGCCAGGATTCCACTGGCCTTCTTGGCCACCTGGCCACACTGCTGGCTCATGCTCAGTTCCCATCAATCAGAACCCCCAGGTCCCTTTCTGCCTGGCTGCTCTCCAGCCACTCTTTTCCCCAGCCTGTAGCACTGCGTGGGGTTGTTCTGGCCAAAGTACAGGACCCTTCATTATTGACATCTCTGTATTTAGTTGCTAACTTGAGATTGAAGACTGAAAACTGAAAAAATCAGCTTAAACTGTCCTTTTAAAGACACTGCAATTGCTGCAGTTCACCAAGATTACTGTACTAGGATTTCCCCTACACCCACTATGTTTTTGTTATTCTAGGGACACCTTTCTAGAAATAAAGGGATAACTGCATGTTTGTTTTAAAGAAATGATGAGTGATTTAGTTAAAGGCTTAACTTGTTATGAGTTTGAAAGGTGCCTTTCATTATGAACAGAATTGTCTCTAACTGTCGAAAGGCTAAACAATTTACAGATTTGTGGATCTAACTGTACATTCACAGTAGTGCAAAATAGATAAAAACCTATGGTGTGAATGGTTCTCATGGTCTGCATTTGCAAAGAATTGTGTAGGGAAGGAAACAGTTTTTTAAATCAGGAGTGAAACAATATCCTATTAGGTGTGAAAATCACTGAAGAGTCTCAAAATTTATTGGTAACAGAAGCCTTAAGACTTTCTTGTTGCATTCCTTAGTGAGAAACAGTTTAGATAAGTTGAAATATTACGCATTTGCAAGAAGAAATAGGACCTGGCCTCTTGATTTCTCAGTCTTCTGACAATGTGGAGATAATCAGAGATGGCAAAGATGGGACACTATCAGGTGGTGGTTTAATTTCTGTGTAAATCATCTTAGCATTTTGTGCTAAGCACCTAACAGATGGTGTGATTTCAGAGATGCTGAGATTACTGCTGATGAGACAGGTCTTTCTTATCTTACTTTCCTTGCTGCTTACTTTTTATGAGTACCTGTGTTGGATCCCTGCACTTCCCTTCTCTCCAGCCCCCAGATTATTCATTACTTGGGGAGGGTTTCATCTTTCTGCAGGAGTGGAGAGGGGAGAAACGGGTAGTTCAATCTGATAAATGCTACAGTCCCCACAGGAAAGGAACTGAGACCTTCCTCTCAGGGCAGCAGTAAGAGTCCTGTTAGTTCAGTTGCTAGTGGGACTGTAAGAGGTGTGTTTTTTTGAGCAGTATGATCCAAAGACCTGTCCCAGAATCTGTGACCTGATTCTGATTTTGCTGGATCAGTTGTCAGCAAAGACGAGGAAGCAGATCTGAACAGATTGCTGTAGGCAGCCCACTATCTAGTGTGGAATGGGGGAACAGATCTAGTTTGTAGGAGTAGTCTCAAAAGAATATTTTAGTTGCCTCTACTTATTCATGAAACTTCAGTCATTACAACTGCAGTTAGATATCTAGCAAAACATTAATCAACTTTAAGACTTAGGAAGGATGTGTTTTTTTTTAAAGATTATTTCTGGGATCCTGCTGTTCTTTTAGAGAAATGCTTGTTTGCTGAGGAGAATTTTCTTATACAAGTCTCTCTGTGTGATGCTTTGTTTGGCATTTAAGTGTTTCAGAATGAGAAAATGCAGCCTATCTCCTCTTGGATAACTGTTTAACTGTTAGTTTTAGTATAGTAGAGTTTATGCAATATTCAGAACAGTAATGAGGTAGAGGAAATACTATGTCTGATGGTTTGCAGCATTTTATTGTAGTTGCATTAAGAGCTGATAGTTTGAAAACGTCTGTTGTATTAAAAAAAAATAACAAAGGAGTTTTTATCAAACCCTGCTTACTGAACTGGACTGTGATGTCATGGTTGTACTTTCTGTTATAGATCAAACTTTAATCAGACTGGTGGTTTTGTGTGTTCTAGGTATTGAGAGTGATTTATCTCTTGCATCATGCGTGAATACAAGCTAGTGGTTCTTGGTTCTGGAGGTGTTGGAAAGTCTGCTCTGGTAAGTACTCTATGAAGCAGTTCAAGTATAGTTTTTTTAGGCCCATTCTAGTTTAATACACTCTCTGCTCAAGCGTATTTCTTTATGTAATTGTGCACAAGTAAATATAAATGTTAGTAATGACTGCTGAGACTTCATGGCTAGAATAGGTAGATCCTTCACTGGTACACCTGCATCCACTACTGAATTACCACATGCTGTTGTTTTTGTATGGGGTTGGTTTGATGGGGCTTGATCAGTCTGAAGCAGTGAGGTCCAGAGTCACAGCATTATGAAGGTCTCTGGCTTTGGTAGGTAACCCAGCCATCAGTCTGTGGGAAATCAAGCTGTTTTGTGAATCTCACACAATGAAATAGCTTGTCTATGTCTGGCTTTTGTAAGCCCTGTCTCTAGAAAGGTCATCAAGGTATTGCTTGCTTAATGTTCAATAGCCGTCTCTAAAGCACTGATTTTTTTTTTATGCAAACAGAAGTACATATTTGTAGGAAGTTTAACATGTTTTCTATGTCTTTCTGTGCTGGTAGGTGTATGGCTGTGGCAGATAGACAATTCTAAATCAAAGAGCTTGTGCATTTTAATTAAGTGATTACAGAACAGGTTAGACTGACCAAGACTAGAACTGCAAAAGTTGACAAAATATGATGTTCACAGCCCACCTCAAAACTTAGCATCTTTCATTTTAATTGTGCACCTTATCATAAAGTAAGGTCCAGAGGTCCACTCTTGAGTAAGAGGTATTTTCTTACAAAGCAGTTCCTAAAGAAAAGCTTAAATGACAAATCATGTTAGATTATGAAAGAACATTTTCCTTCACCTCTGAATTCTTTACCTTACAGCAGCATTTCTGGATTTGAATGTGTCTGCTTTGACTTGGCCATTGAGTCTTAAAGTTCCATCTAACTTGCACTAAAAAGGTCCTTCATGCTAGGTACACAGGAACAGCCTACTGAGTCTAGTTAAGACTAGTAAAAGCTGGCAGTTCTTTTTTAACTAATTCCTGTGCTGACAGATAAGTAGCAGAAGATGCAGTAGTTCTAAATGCAAATGTAAAAGCTGTGCAGCTGTATAGTATCCTCCTCAACTAGAAACTAATACTGATTCTAAAAGTTAGGCAAACCTTAAATCAATGCATGCTTTAATTCTTACATTCCAAGTAAGGGTGGATAAAGGAAAATATAGCATTGCTTCATGTAATGGTTAAAATAGTTAAATAGGCATACGCATCTAACTTTGTTGTTTCTTAAAATTTTATAGTTATGTCAATCATTTGATTTGCCATAAAAATGTAATGGCTAACTGAATATATACCTAGAAGAGTAATTTGTGTATGATGTTTACAAAATGTCACTATGCAAGAGAATCTTACAAGAACTTTTGTGTTGCAGACTGTACAGTTTGTTCAAGGAATATTTGTTGAAAAATACGATCCTACGATAGAAGACTCCTACAGAAAGGTATATGCAAAAGACTTCTCTAGTGTTACAGAAACTTAAAGCTGCAGTACCTATTGTCAAATATGTGAGTCACTGCTTGAAAAAGGGTAGGCCTGGAAATACCAGGTAACTTAACAAGGTTGAAATATAAAGGTGCTCTTCAATATAAAGGTGCTCTTCAAGTCTGTTTAATAGGAATAATGTGAAAATAATTTTTTAATGTTTAAGCATAAGACCTTATTAGCTAGTTAATAAAAAATGGTAATTTCATTGTCAGAATTGGGAACGTCGATTTAAAAAAAAGTAAAATACACTGCAATTTTTTATTTTTATAATATTATTAGTTTGTATGTTTGTGTTTGCAGATAGATTTGGACTTGGGGGTGCTAAGCTGCTTTGTTACTAGGAAAATTGCTAAAACCAACTTCACACTCACTTTTAGAACACTGGAGGCATCGATCATACTGCATTCACAACAATTTAAATGATAGCTAAATATGCTTCCATTAGATGGGTTGTTGTTTTATTAATAAGTTAACACAAACCTATCATAAATGTGCAGGCATTTACAGCAAGTGGCCTGTTAGTTTCTCTCTTCCTGTCTTCAGGATGACAGGCTGAAAGGTTTGATTCTGCTTGCCTTATCTTGAATCTCCATATTAATTATGCTTCAGTTTCACCTGAGATCATGACTAAGATTCCAAACTGAGGCAGTTTGTATCTGAACTGCTACCATTAACCATTTGGTGGAACAGAGAAGTTTTTGACTGTGGCAGTTAATCTGGTTTTTTAGCTGAATTACTTTTCAGATGCATTGATACTCTTATGTAGCTCATCACGTGGCCACAGAAATGCCTCTGTCTATACAAGGGAGGCAGGGTGCACAAACCCTAGCTGGGAGTGGGCAAAAACTGCAAGACCTCTTTAAACACTGGGCTATATTTATATTGGAATAAAGAGGATGTATTAACAGCTGTTGCAGCATATAGTCACCAGAATGTCTTTTGAACAGAAAAGGAATTAGAGCAAAATGATACATTCACACCTCTTTCTTTGACCTTATGTAAACTGTATGTTGGAAAAATCCTCCTCTGTCTTAAGTATGTGGGCTTCTAGCCAAAGCTAGAACTCTTATTAAAGAGACAACACCAAAACCAGATTCTATGTAGACAGTTTTTCTCTATTAGAGAAGCAGGATTTTTAGACCCTATCCCAATGTTTGGTGCAGGCCTTTGCTGGGTCAGTAAATGACTCAAAAAATCAAAGGCTGACCTAAAGTGAAATGTTTCTTTTGTTATATATTTACGTTCTTCAAGTCGTACTAGATCTATGATGTTTGTTGGACTATTTCCATGGAGCCTAAGAAAGTAAAGCCACCTTAAGAAATTTTACCTTTTGCTGACTACATTTTTTTTTTTGTTGCTGTTGCTAGTAAATATCTTATTATGTTCCTTTCAGGTTTGTTCCTGAAATGAGTAGTAATACCTCTGGGTAGTACTTTCAAATCAGGCAGGTTTTTTAAGTCTGGACAACACTTTATGCAGTCGTTTTCACCCCCTCACTGTACTTAAAATTCTAACTTGCTTCTTGACTTGAGTGACTTCAAAATGTGTTGATTTGGTAGTTGCAATTCTATGCTATTAATTTTAAATCTAATTTTATAGTATTTGAAGTTGAGGATGTGACTTGTTTGTCTGGAACTAGATAACTGAGCATGAAGTCTTGAAACTTGATGCCTTGGTTTACTCCCCAAATATTTCTTCATAAAGTGAATAAATGCTGCTTAATTAGCTGAATAACTTTGTCAGCAACACGTGTTAAAATCGTGGTTATTTTTAAGGAACCTCCATTCATAGCCAGCATAGGGGAGGTGTAAGAGAAGTGGAACTACTCCCCTTTCCCACCTCCTAAGCTCAAATCTAGTTACAGAAGAAAAGTTACAAGTTAAACTGGTTACAATGCATATGAGTGCTGATCTGTCAACCAGGAATTTTACATGCAAATGGAAACAAACGAAGTGTGGCAATAGCTTGAAAGAGAAAAAGAAAAAAATTCCAGGTAGGCTGCTTGAAACAGCTTGAGGACATTTCCATGTCCTTTGCTGCCCTCACAGACATTTTTTTGAGGCAGAAACTAGAGAAACTCTGGAATTGATACAGAAACTGATCCATCTTCTTAAATCTTCTCAAATCTTCTGTTTTTTTGCAAACTTTTCTAAGCTGTCGGTTTTCTAATTAGTGTTCCTGAAGGCTTGCTTTGGGGACACCACTCTTAGTGGTGCTTGTTTAATTGTTCGCATCGAACTACTTACTCTTGTTGATATAAATTGCTATTAAATGAGCATTAATATGACAATTCAACTTTCTAGCTTTCGTTTGTACGTTTCTTTCGACGCATGATGTTCCCTGAAACAAGTGGAAATTAGTTGTGCTGGTTGCGACAACCATCATTACAAATTCAGTAGCCTCCTTTTAAATAATCAAAAATCCCTAATCACTTTGTAAAGTGGTACTTGGCTGCTGATGCTGCATTTGAAAATGTCACTGGGGCTCTTTGAAAGGCTTCTTCCTGCTGTTTTCAAACTGTATATTCATACAAACTTCTTAAGCCATTATGTTGCTTTATGCATTATGAATTTGCTTATAAAATCATGCAATTTCTGATGTCTTTGGAGGGGAGAGTTGCAAGAGGAAAAATTCTAACAAACTGATCTTTCTCTCTTGACAGCAAGTTGAAGTAGATGCACAACAGTGTATGCTTGAAATCTTAGATACTGCAGGAACGGTATGTAAAAAAGAATCCTCTTAAATAGTGATGTACAGTGTTAAAACCATCGAAAACTCTAGCGATATGAATGGTGATGGGTTTCCCTCCTCATTCTCTGAAGAGTAACTCTGGTCAGTGCATTGAATTAAAGGGTGTTCCTTTACATACTAGTGTTTAAACAATACTTGAGTATTGCAGCAGAAAATTAATTGCAAGTTTCCTGTGAGCTCATGTTCTGTGATAGGGGAAACGCAAGATTTAGCATTTTAAAAGAGATTTTGCTCCTGGTTTAAGTTTATATTGTCCAGAGGAAAATTTAGGCCCACTGGCTACTCAGGTTTGATTTCTGTTGCTGTAGAGAATACATTCTTTCTTCTCATCTCCTTTTTCTTTTGTGTGTGAGATGTACCGTGACATTGGGATAAAAATAGTATTGCTTTAGTCAGCTTATAGGAGCTAGAAGCAAAAGGTTTATGCTGACCCTTTGCATACGGCTCAGGTTTTTCTCTGACTAGTTCCAGAAATTTTGAAACCAGTTATTTCCTTCATTGACTCCACTGAGCTTAAGACCCTTGGAGTTTTAACATGCGTTCTTGGAACTGTAATAGTAATCTGGTCCAATAATGACTTATTTAAATTCCTTATTAAGTTAATCCTATGTAAAAATACAGAAGGATGGAGTGGCTATTTCCTAGAAATAAATTGCACTTTTTATCTGACATACAGGGAGGGACAGTAAAGTGATTGATCAGACATCAGATAGCCAAGTCACAAAAGTGAGAAAGGCAAATGCTATTCCACAGTCATACTGGCTAGAGTTTTCAAACAGGGAGAAGTCCTGGTGCTGCTCTGCAGTGCACCAGTGAGTCTTTATTTGCAATATCGTAGTTATCACTGAAGTCAAGTAAATGTGACATGTCTATTGAGTGTCTCCATCCTCCAGTCCATCTCCTTGAGAATTAAAGTGGAATTTAAAATAGAAAAGTGCTTATACTACAAAATGGAGGCTGAAAAGGGATGCATATACTTTATGATCCATTTTAAGAAACTGTCAGTAGACAGAGAGAAAGTTTGGGAGAAATGTAACTTCTGTAATCTACAGATTACACTGTACCTTCTACTGTACTTCTTTTCCATGAAATTACTAGTTTCTGTGACTTTTCTTCCTAAGGTATGGCTGTTAGCAATATCTAGATGTTGCTCAGCCACCCCAGATGGTGTTCCAAACTTCAGATTTCTATACGAGCAGTTCTGTTTACTATAGTGCTTATAGTCAAACAGTAAAATATTGGTCAGTTTAACAGGGAAGGGAGGGGGCACAAATGCACGGTAATTGTGACCCCTTTGTGACGTTAAGTTTATAGCCATTTATGCAAGGAAAGTGCAAATTGAATGCGACTTCTCTATCATTTTAATTACAGGAACAGTTTACAGCAATGAGAGATCTATACATGAAAAATGGACAAGGTTTTGCATTAGTATATTCCATCACAGCACAGTCTACATTTAATGATTTACAGGATCTAAGAGAACAGATTCTTCGAGTCAAAGACACTGATGATGTAAGCATCGCTAAAAATTCTTAATACTTAGAGTTTTCATTACAGATATTGCAGTGTATAGATACTGTGGTCAGATGGCTTCCAAGCTTTAAATTAAGAGATGTATCAACCAGTAGATGCATAGTGCAGATATGCAACTCTTAAGGTAAACTGAAAAAATTGTAATTTGTCATGGGTTATGTAAAGAATTGCATAATCTTTTCCTTTAAAATGCTTTATTTGGAGCTGCATACAACATTCTTCACCAGTATCGCAGCAAACATTTCTACAGCCACTCTATGTTGCCTTAATAACTTATCAATGAAGGTTTAAAAACACCTAAAATTTAATTTTCTCATCAATATTCCTACTGTTTATGGTATTTTAAAAGCACAAAATTAAGTTCTCACAGAAGACAGTACTGTAAGCTTAATTTTAGTTCAAGTTTAAATTTTCATGTTATGTAGCTTTTATGCTTTGTCTGCTTGCAGTTGTTTGGTCATCCTATTTCCACACAATTTCTATATGCATCTCTTAGCACTATTAAAGCTATAAAGTGGGGCTAAAACATTTTATAAATGATCAAAAAAACATTTACAACAGTTGAAGGAAGTGAATGCTTAGTCCTCTAATAAAGGAAAGAGGTATTTCAAATGTGAAACAGCAATAAGAGTGTGTTTGTAACAGGAACACCTTGTAGATTATACTCTTAAGGCAGAAAAACTTCCTTCTTGAAGAAAAATATAAGCAATGACCAGTTAAGTGTGCTCATCTCATTTAAACTATGCAGACTTTGATGCTTTCCTTACTGCATGTATCTGCATATGCTTCTGCTGTCAGTAGACACACAATGTATTAAATGTTTCAGCTTCAGAAAAGTGCATTACAACTTCTGTAATACAAACAACCTTACACTTTCTTGACTGTAAGCATTTGCAGGTCTTGTCTATGTTCAGCAGATTTCTTCCAGCAGCGAGTTATTACCCATTAACACAAATGTATCTCAAAAGGCTTGTATTAAGTTGCATGTACCTTTCCCATCCACAACTTACCAAATTATGGCCTTGTTTAGCATGAAATTAGTTTTGTACACTAAAATCAAGATGAATGTGATTGTATTTTAAACCTTACTTTATATGGGGTATATTTATGCTGAAAGCTAGAATAGTAGCTTTCTTTAGTAGTATTCTGGTAGCATTTCCTTAGAACTGTATTTCATTTCAGAACACCCCCCTCAGTCTTGAAAGGCATTCCGTAGCATCAGCGTAAAGATAATGAGCTTTAGTTTCCATCAAAATTCACAGAAAAAGTTTTTCATATGCCAAAGCTTAGGCATGACTTGCTTTCTCAATGGGAGGAAATTAAAAAAAAAAATAGTTGTAATATTGTAAACTTTTTTTCAACACTTGAATCTTTGGGGAACTTAGCTTTGTCCTTAAATTAGTAAAAGGAGGGGGAAAAAATCATATTGTTGTCTTTTTTTGCCACAAGGGTTAAATCAGTGTTTTCTATAGTTGCTAATTCTGATAAGGTAGCATGTTTCTCTTCTCTGTATGCATTACCTTGCTAATAAGAACTGCGTGCGCAAACTGCTCTTGAAAGGTGTGCTGAAAGTAGAGGAATGGTGAAAGGAGCTTTAGCATCCCTCATCATGCTACCAGTACAGGACACTGTTTCCAGGATTTCTGAACATGTTAGAATTGTGTAGCAAATTCTTCAGTAGACTTCTTGATGCCTTAAACATCTAAAAATGAAATCTCAGTAAGTCATCTGGAAAACATGAAATTTGCTCAGTTGGCACTATACTGAATCCTCAAACCATTTGGCCCACTGCCCTGCCAAAAGCAGGCAAAAAAATACAGTCACTTTGATTTAAGGATTAAAGTACCACACAACTGTGAACCTAAGTTTAAACCAGAGCTTGATTATTCTGAAAGTCAGGATCCTCTAAGGATTCAGATGGGGTTTTAGGTGTGCATTAACATGATACTTTCCTAAAATTTTAATTATTTTTTTGCTGGCATTAAATTTTTTTTTAGGTGCCTATGATTCTGGTTGGCAATAAGTGTGACTTAGAGGATGAAAGAGTTGTGGGAAAGGAACAAGGTCAGAACCTAGCAAGGCAATGGAATAACTGTGCATTCTTAGAGTCTTCTGCAAAATCAAAGATAAACGTTAATGAGGTAAGGCACGTTAGCTGGCGGGGGAGGGAGGGGGAACAGGGAGAGGATGGGACACTGGTAACCAAACATTTACAGTTTGTCAAGGGAAGACTAACAAAATCATGAATAACACCGACTATAATGGACAAAACTGTGCCATACTATTGTGAGATGTTTGTTAAGAGATATATTTATGTTAAGGGATTTGACTTGCGATTTTTGCAAATATATTAATTTTAGTATCATTTTCAAATTATAGTCATATGAACTTAAAAGAAGTACTTTTTTTCATGTTCCTTTCCTTAGTTGATTCAGTCTCTATCAACTGAGACTGGATTGCTAGACTTATTTTAAAGACCTTTAAGAGAGTTAAGTCATTAAAACTATATTTGATTTAAGTTATTTGGTGTTAAATTATTTGAGATAGTAAGAACAAAAACTCTTAAAGGTTTTGTTAAAATTAACTGCTCTGTAAGGAAAAAGGGAAGCAAAAGCCTTTCTACTATGTATCTACTTGTTAACGGGAGCTAGGTGATTGATCAAATGCATGCGTTTGGGGAATTTGCTGTAATGCATGCCTTTTTAGTTGGGGGAGGTGCCAGCATGAAGAATGGCATACAAAAGTATTAGAAAAAGGAGCTGTGTTAGTATTTACATTTCTGGAATAGCTTGAATTTTATTATAAACCTTGATGCAGTTCATTAGGTCACGTGGAGAACATTGGTAACATCAGTCAATTTGAAAGGCCCTCTGTGTAAGACTTGCAAGTAACCCAAAGAGCATGGTGGTTTTTAGTGCAGCTCATTTTTAAAACAAATAATGTATGTTTAATTAGTTGGGAACTTCTGGAAACTATTCACTTTTTCTTAAATACAAATTAATCACCCTAACTGTATAAAAGTCAAATGTTTAATAAACTGAAACTTCCGTTGAATACTATAAGCCCTTGTTGGAACGTTTTGCTGCTTTACAGCCAGTGCTTAGGAAACTGCTAGGATGGCTTTAGTATGAGGACTTCCTTAGTTTAGGAGATACAGAAATAATTGGAACCATGTCAATTATGGATGAAACAGATGGCTGTTGCATTGTAGTATGTTGGCTCTTCTTAAAATAATCTTTCAACAAAATCATGTTCTCATTAGAATTCTAGGAGACTCAGTGTGAGAGTCCCATACATGAGTTACTTTTCTAGGAAATGTTATGCTTTATGCCATGCTTTAGGTCTAGGGAGGCTGCATTTATTCTTTAGACACCAGTATTTTAAAGTACCTGGAATACTATCCTTAGACTGAGTTAGGAGAAAGCTGTGACCTGTTTCTTCACCTCAGTGCTGAACTGCAAAATAATACAATATAGTAGTTGATCACTGTGGCATTTTTCATGTGAATTCAGATGAATTTGACCCAGAGATTAAATAGCTGCAGATTATAGATGTCTTTCCACTTTGCTTCACTGAAAATGGAACACCCTTGGCAGACAATTATCTTAAACAAGAAAAAACCCCAAACAGTATAAATGGACAACTTTCTAGCTTTGTGATAACTAATTATTTACAGGGGTTCTTGAGTATGTGATTACATTATATGTGAAGATTCAAGTCTTCAGGTTATAAGAGAAACCTTTTAATTTCAATAACCCAGCTGATTTTTATCTTCTCAGATCTTTTATGACCTTGTGCGACAGATTAACAGAAAAACTCCGGTGCCTGGAAAAGCACGCAAAAAGTCATCATGTCAGCTACTTTAATACACAACTGTACTGTAGCTCTGAGCCAGGTAAACATTTTAAATTTTTCTGTGCATTATGGCTATTAGAAACAAACAAAACCCCTAAACAGCTGTTGTAGCTGGTGATGCAGAACAGCATTGAAAATTATTGATTTGCATTATCATAGAAATGTTTCTAGTCTTTATTTTTCCATTTCAAAGTCAGAACTACAAATATGTGCAAGATACACTGTTCATACTAGTATCAAAATTTTTTTCAAGATTTAAGGTGTTGGTAGAGCTCAAATTAACAGTGTTTTGATAATTTCAAGTTTTAGCTTTTGGAAGGAGGGTTTTCTTTTTCGGAGCCTGGTAGAATATGCTGTAAGAGCTCAATTACCAGGAATGCACACAGTACAATATTGCAGTTTGCATGCTAAAGTGTCACTTCCTGCTTCAAACTACTGCGTATGCTTGTGCGGTGTCATAGAAATTTAGCTTCCTTTCTTGAGACTGTATGGGTATTTTGGAGGCTGCATTGTAATTAGTATATTTGGGAGAGAAAGGTGAAGTGATCCTTATAACACTCCAGATATTTGACCTGGTGCTGTTGGTTGCTAGATCAATTTCTTACTTGTTTGCAGTTGGCTAAAGTTCCATATGACTTAATCCGTACTCAAAGAATGCTGCTGAAGGATCAAGGAATCTTGAGCCTGTTCTTTAAGCAGGCCTTTTCAGAAGCTAGGCAGCAGGCATGAATTTTTTTCTGAAACTTGTTCTTGGGCAGGTTGTTTCCCTCTTTTCATCTCTGAGCCTTAGTATGGGCGGAGGTCTGTCTTGACTGACCTGACATCATGCAAGTTGCCTGTTACCTCCCTTCCCTTCAGTTGTATTGAACGTATGGTGGTTCAGTTGCTTCAGTACTATGACTCATTACTTTATTAACTGATAGAGCTATTTGATATACCAGAGGATCCTAGTAGGACATCTCACTGCCAGAAATTGCAGACTTTTATTAATAATCAGGTAGTGCCATGTTTAATTCCTTTTGGTATATTAAAACTTCCTTAATTTGAACAATTTTGATCAATTCAACATAAAACTGAGCGGGTTCCAAACTAGCTGAGAGTGGCAGAAATGGTTGCTCTGTTTCCTTAACAGGACTTTTGATTCAAGAGCTTTGATCCTTCAATTGTGTTCTTGTTTTTAAAGCCACAGAACAGTCATGCAGGAAGCAAAACTAGTCTCGCCAATCAAATCCTACTTCCATAGTTCAGCTTCAATTATTAATGTATCCTAATCCAGCTAGGATAATAGAGATAGTATGTTATTTGTGTATGTACAATAGAAATGATATTAGTAAAGGAGAAGTGATGAGGTTGTTTTCTATTTGCTGTGAACTTTCCTAGTTCTTGCTTTAGTTGTTTCAAGTAAAGAGCAAGGACAAATAGTTGTTACTAATACTAACACCTTGTTTTGTTGTTACAGGTCTGAAGAACTGTTGCCCAATTCAACAGTGCCAGCATTCCAACTTTATTAAACCTACCAACATCTTAAATGGACTTTCCTGTGGTGGTACCCTTTAAGAAATGGATGAAAGCTACATCAGTTTGCACATTCTATTCACTTTCCAGTGTCATGAGAGATTTTTACTTCTAAATATTCTATGTATGCAACTGGTAAAACCAGAGCCTACATCCAGTATTACTGATAAGAGACATTATTCATCCACCAATGTTGTACATGTATGAAAACTGTGTACTGTATACTTCAACAATCCCCACTTTCTATTGGAGAGTACAATAATGTAAATCCTAAAAGCACCACTATTTTAGCATAATAAAAGAAAGTCCAAAGAGCTCCTATATAGACTACTCCAGATAACTTTGCTTCATCGGTATTTGTAGCTTATTGTAACTTTTTTAAAGAAATACAGGATCATCATCATCGTATTGTACAAAAGCGCTTTGATTAACACAACAGCTATATAGTTTTTTAATTTTAGGAAAAACCTGTGGAGACAGTGACCTAGTCTTTGAGTCCTTTCAGTATAGCGTCTGACTAAAGACATGGCCTTTAATATCTGTTGGGAAGGAAATGTCCAGACTTTTCAACCTTTTATTGTATGTTTCCTTTTCCTTGTTTACATAGGGAACAATGTTTATAGTTGTGTGTACAGTGGGGGTCTACAACAAGAAGTGTATATTTTAAAACAATTTTTTAATGATTTAACAATTTTTTGTAAATCATTTTCAGGCTTCTGCAGCTGTAGATTCTCACTGTGAATTCCCTTGCTTGCTCATGCATAAGTGTATTTGCAATACCAAATATACAGGTTTAGTACTTTTGCCTGTTAGTGATTGTTTTACATGTGTAACGTTTTGGTTGAGATGTTAAATGGTGGAAGAGTACTGTGGATGTGAATGTGGGAAGTAATTTTAATCATGTGTAATTGGTCACAGGGCCTAAGTTGCAGTAATTAACTTTTGCTGATTTATTTAACAATGCCTTGTTGCTTTGTATGCATTAACGTTTGGGTGTAAAGATTGTGTGTATATCCAACAGGGAGCCACAGTATTTAAATTGACCAACCTAATGTTACAACTGCTTTGAGGTGGCCAAATGTAAACTAAAAGCCTTAATTAAAGTGGTGCAATTTTGTATGACTTAGCATCAGTAGTTCAATAAATTTGGATTGCCATGCAAGGGCTTGCATTACAGTTATACTACTTGAATGTTTTGTGTTTTAGTAGTGCTAGTAAATATTGATTTTTAAATCTCTTGCACAGTGCAGATTCATACATCCTAGGGTGAAAAGGAACCCCTATGACTTCATCTTCTGACAAATACATGCCATAAGTATTTCTTCTAGTAGTATCCCATGTGTTAGGGTGGATGAATTTCCGACTGAATGAAATTCTGCTTAGTTCTGGACTCAGAATACTCCAAGGCCAACAAAGAGTCTAACAGAAAAATACTTGTCTTCAGAGGTTAGACTACCAGTGACTGTTTTGGAAACTTAAACATATATTGCCTCCTATTTTCCTTCTTTTCAGGAAGAATTAATTTTTAAAACTTACTTAATGTAGCTCAAAAACAAAATTTTCTTGAGAGACAGTATGATTTTTCTGCATGATTAAACCATATTTGTTTGGTTTCAAGGAAAACTGCAGAAGAGCATTCTTGCAGTATTGAGTGCAGAATTTTGCAGACTTGAAATACCTGTTAACGCTGTTGGACTGAGAATTGGAATGTGTGGACTGTAGATGATTTCCTGATTTTGGCTGTGCTGCTGAAAATTAATGTCACACCCAAATACTTGGTGCCTCCTGTTACTCTGGCACAGAATTATTAGAGCTTGTCCTAATGCATTCCTGCAAATTCAATCAGATTAGGTTAGCTAATACCAGTAAGCTTTGAGATAGTTTACATTGCCCAAAGTGAATTAAGGAGCCCAGCTGATCTTTCCTGCTGGTTATTTCATCAGTCATCACTATTGTTTAATGGAGGCAATATACTTGCACTTGTGCAGAACCAGAGTAAAGACTGAAATTCCTTTTCATTTATCATTAGAAACCAGAAGATACGATGATCCCTATAAATAATCACTTCTGCTCTCGGCATCCTGCTTGGTCCCCAGAGTAGATGAGACTGGAGCACTAGATGCTCTAGTTCTTTTTTTACTAGGTACCTACCTTCTTCCTTGATGAGCTAATCAGTAATTCTTTTCTCCCTTCATTTTCATCCTCTGCTTATTCAGGTCTTGTAACACTTTTATGTCTCAGTTGTCATTTTAGTGCTCTTTTTAATGTGTTCATTTTTCAGGTAGCTATACAGGTGGCATTGGGTGGGAGTGAGAGAAAATTCTTTGAGAACATCAGAGAGGGTGCCCTGGTGTGGTCTCAGTGTCTGGTCAAAGAGTACCATACTGAAGCATTCTTGACTGAGCTGTTCCTCAGCATTAGAGGTATTCAGTTGGATCAAACCCTGAGGAAGTAAAATTTTCAGAATCTCCAGGCTTAAACATCTAAAGATTGTGCTAAAAAAGTGAAGTATGTTGCCCTCCCCTACACCATGCCCTCTGTATTTAGAACTTAGGTCAGATTTATAAGGCCAGCACATCATAATGCAGGTAATTCCTAAACCCTAGTATTTTTCTCCTTGAAAACATAGGCAAGCTTCAAGGGAGCAGTGTCCCAGTTTGCTGAAGGGAAGATGCATGACAAAATGATGCTAAGGAAATGATGGCCATGAAGCGTAAAGAAAAACACATGGAAATTCTCTTCTTATGCTGCAATTATTTAGATATGAAGCTGTTCCCACTGAGGAAGTGAACATCCAGTTCCCCACAGGAATTGGAACTATGTAAGCAGTTACCAATTCTAGAAAAGAATCCTGTCTGCTGAAAGTTTTGAATGAACTTTAAGGTATCTTCAAGATGATTGCTTTGTGTACCAGTGCTTTAGAAGTTCACGCTTGAACTACTTGTACAGAAACAGAACACTTCTCATAAAGTTTTGGATGGAAATATGCATAGTTCACATTTAAAGAACTAACGCAGTAATTTTTGCAAATTCTGTGTTAATACACATGTATTACTGCTTGTAATGTTAGCTCATGCTTCCAGTGCACACAAAGGTTGTGACTGCTTTATTTCCTCCCTAATTTGAAACTGGTATATGTCAATATTTAAAGTCTGAGGCTTCTATGGAAAAAGTAATGTTTATGTCCTGAAATATAGAAGTGTTATTTAATGGAATTTCACTCTTCATATTAGGACTCTTTCATTGCAGTATAAATTTCTCTTATACCCTACCTTGTTTCTAGTGCCCAATTTCCTTCTCAAATTATTCTGTGAAATTAATGTTACTTCCCTAACTTAGAAGACTTATTTTGAGACGTTGCAAGATGTTTTTCAGATGTCCAAATGGAAGACCTGTATGCTCAAACTACTACTGCTCTCCTGCAAACGAGAACTTAACTTCTGGAAAAACACTGTAGAGTTAGATATTAAATTTGTTCGTAAGATGTACTGATACTGTGATGCTAGAAATGAGAGATGGGAAGAGTTTGGAATTTGGATTAAACTGCATTTTTTTTCCTTTTCTGATGTAAATAGAATTATTTCCTTATGGGTGAACGCTAGAGGATTTTTCTTCTTTTAAAGTCGTGTAAACAAACAATGAATGAACCAAACTTCCTGACTGTTTTCCCCAAAGTTTTCTGATCTTTGCGAGTTTTGAAAATGACTTGGAGGGGGAGATATTTGACAATACTGTACTAGTTCTAGATAGACTTCAGTTTAGACATACCAACAATAGAAAGTTATACTAGATGTGAATGGTCCAAAACAGTCAATGTACAGCTGTCTGTAGCACTTTTTGAATTGTAATCTGATGATGCAGCCAGGCATCAGTGTAGACAGAAAGCTTTTTGTTCGATTTTAAACTGCTGCCCCAATGGCATTAGGCTATACATCAATTTATAGCTTTTGTTTTGCCTGTGTATGGAAAGGAGAATAAAAGCAAATAACAAGTTGATCAAATATGTAACAAAATGCAGTTTTAAGATGTTTGCTAAAGTAGTGTTAGAGCAGCAGAGCTCTTAATCAAATTGGGTTTTTATTTCTGAATCTCAAGCACCTTACGTGTTTCTTTAAAAGGTTTATGAACAAGTTGAGGATTCCTAGAAGGTAATTTACTTTCTCCATTCTATAAAGCAGACTCTGGAATGGTACTTATATTTGTGGAAGACTTTACATTCTTATTCTGGAACTGTAAGCAAAGTTCTTTAGTGTTGATTTTGTTCTCAGTGTTACAATATCTGGGCTTCAAACAAAAGATAAATGTGCATTTTGCTGGTTTTTTTCTGTATTTGGGTTTTTGGAGGGATTGTTTGTTTGCTTTTTCAAAATACCTTCCAAAGCCATTTATTTTCAGAAGTTTGAATCATCAAGCAGAGAATGGCTTCCTGTTTTCAAGGAGTTGTTCTTTGGGGAGAGATTTACTCTTTAGGGAGAGATTTACAAAGGGAGAAAGGAATGTCTTTGTAATTCCACTGTACTCACTTCAGTCTCTAGAGATACTGACTAGTTCTGCCCAACAACAAGCTCTACAGCTTCATTGTTTTAAGAAAGTTCACTATCACCAGCGTTTTTTTTCTTTGAGGTTGTGGCTGGGGTGAACTACTTCACTTGAAAGACATTGTCATTTCTAATTAATTCACATAGTGTCTTTTGGCTACCATAATCTTGGAGGGATGGGACATTTCTGCAGTCTTGGATACTGAGTGAAACTATAGTGAAAGTTAGTTCCTTCTTTCATCAGTATACTTTACCTTTTCATACTGTGTGGCATTTTTACCTTATACTTCCAAATCTAGCAGCTTCACTCCCATACTAAATGCAAAAACGTCTTCATGTGAAATCCCAGCTCTCATAAATCTGAGTTTACTGCTTGTAATATGCTCAATAGCAACAAAGACCCTTGACACTACTGTCATGATTTTCAGACACAAATAAAAGGACAGTTACAAATTTGTCTCTTTCTTTTTTTTCTTTTTAATAAAAAGGAGGTTTAGCTGAGCTGCCTCAATAGAAGTAAGCATGGGAATCGATTTGCTTAGGTGAGACCCTGAGCAAATGCTTTGAGTCTCAACATGCGTATTAAAATATTAAGGAATCACACGAGCACTAATATTCTTGAGATTGGTTTTAGTAAAAGGTTTCCTTGTGTTTAAATTTAAAAAAATTTGAACAATTACTTCCAGGAATGTGTGTCAACAAAGAGATGGGCTAAAACATGATCTTCCCTCTCTTACAAAAAGGCAGAGTATAGGGTAGATTCCATAGTTTTCTTTGTACTGAATGCAGTTGTGCTTCTGTCACACATCACGCATGAACTTTTGTTGAGCTTTTGCTTTTAGTAGTTCTGAATTAAAATTACAATTCTGCATGTGCAGATGTCATGTATACAATGCTTAGCAATGCATTAGGACAATTTATTTATGAGCTGTTGTAAAACATTTTGTTAAAGTGTACTTGGAGTTTTGAGTTTACTTGTTTAAAGTTCAGGATATACTGTTAAAATTCCTGTAGTACATCTTCTAGACTCTTACCTTCACAGAAAGCTAGTAAAGAGCAGCAGAGGAACCTTAGACCTTGATGATACACATGCCAGGTTTCTGTGTTAGTCATGCTAGCTGCTGGGTTGTCTTTGGTTGTCTTGCCTCTGTGTAGGGAACACTGATATTCTGGTAACATAACTGCAGTTAAGATCAGTACTGATGCAAATATGTGAAACTTTAGATGGAGTTATAATTTTTAATTACAAATTTGAATTCAGAGTCCTTTATATCACTGAAAAATTTGTATTCCCTTCTGTTTCTTGGAAGTGTAAGATGCTTGCATGAAACTTTGTTATTTTTCTTTTTCCTTTTTTCCCTCTTTCCCTCTCAGATAACTATGTGGGATTGCCAGTCCAAAAGTACTGCCTGAAAACACAACTCCAGGTTTTTACCCTGTTCCCTCTGTCTTGCTCCCTCAGTGGAGCCAACTTGGAGCCTCTAAGGTGCTTTCCTAGACTGCACTTAGGCAGACTAAGAGAAGTTCTCTCAAGTGCCCAATCTTTTATATACTTTCACAGGTTTGGGTTGGGTTTTTTTAAACACTTGCATGCGTGCTGCCCTCTTAATTTCTCTTCAGCCTGATTTATTTTGCTTTATTCTCATCTGTCATTGACTAAACCTGAGACAGCGCACAAAGGAAGCATCTTCTCTGTCATCGTCACATTTCTCGTTTCTCATTTGTTCGTGCTTCTCTGCCCTGAGGCAGGGCTAGCCTGAGAGTGTGAGCTGCTGGCAAACAATTGAACCAGATACTAATTTGTGCATTACTCTTTGCATTTCCCGCTGCACTAGAGACAGTAATGCTACACTGTTTTGGGAGGATGTATTGAGAGGTAAACTCTATTAAACAGGTACTACCGAATTAGGTAGGATAGTTCCTTTAATGCTCTTTTAGTTTTCTGTCATAATGAAGGTCGTTGCCTTCGCTTGTGCTTTCATAACCGTCTACAAGATAGGACAACTCCATGTATTTATTGTTTCAAATCCAAAAAAAATCACATTTCCTGAGTGACTAATCTACTCTCCATAGGTTTTCTGCTTGCTGTGTTTCTGCGTACCCGGTCCTCCTCAGCTGCCTTTCGCAGCCTTTGCCAGAGGTACCCTCCTGAGGGATGTGACCCCCCTCCTGAGGGATGTGACCCCCCTCCTGAGGGATGTGACCCCCTCCTGAGGGATGTGACCGTCTCATGTGCTCACAGCACCACCCACCCACTGTAGCTGTGGCCCCACGTACACCCACGTACTTCCAAGCGCGTGTGCGTGGTTGTCCCTGTCCTGCAGCACAAGTAAATGCACTACAGGCAGCAGCACGGTCGTTCCTACTGATGAGAGCAGTGACGGCGGTTTTCTATACTATATATAAAGAGGCAAAATTCCTTCTGGGAAGGAAGGGGAGAGGTGGTTTCCTAACTTCGTCAGTTTGTCCAAGCAGGTGGCGACTGAGTGATCCTGCGTGTAGACGCTTTACGCCTAAAGCCGGTGCCAGGAGCCGAGTTACGGCGGCAGCACCGGGAGATGAACAGGCCCGAGCCAGTGACCGGCGAGAACAAACCCGCCTTTGCCAAGGCCGGCCGCGGGCTGCTCTGCGGAGTGTCTGGAAGCACGAGCCCTCCTCCGTGCGGCGAGAAGCCTTTAAAGGACGGCGCTGGCGGCCGCGTTCCGCACGCCCCGTCCCCCGGCTCGGCGCCGGGAGCAGGGCGGGCGGAAGTGCCCGTGTCCTTCCGGGCCGCGGCGGGCNGTGCCGTGCTGTGTGCGGAGCGGGGCCGGGAGCGGGCTCTGTGCGGCCGCAGCACAGCGGGGCCTGCCCGGCCTCTGCCGGCCGCCGTGTCCGGGGGCGGACGCAAACAGAGAGGCCATCCTGGGCTTTCCGCTCGCTATTGCAGCCCAGAGCTCAGTTTCGTGCTGCTGCATCTCTCACTAGCCTTTCCTGGGAGGAGGAACGAAGCATGCGGTTTCGGGCAGGGTGGTTTCCCCCGACCTGATGAGCGGTGCTGGGTGTTGTGCAGAGGCACCTGGGCGCCAGCAGCACCACTGAAGATGACTGAACGCTTTAAGTGTCCCTGTTGCAGAGTTTCTTTGACGCACCGAAAACATCTTGTATTTTCTGCGTGGGTTCATTTGCTCGCTTTCTGTCCGCGTTGCTGTTTTGCAGGAATGGCTATGAAGACATGCCATCCCCCCTGGAGGCAGAGGTGGCGAGACCTGGACGGAAGCAGGGCTCTCAGAAGAGAGTTTCTAGTATCCTTTTTCTGCAAAGAATTTTTGTCTTCCCTTTATTTGCTGCTTGCTGTGTCCACCAGGTGCATATATTTTTGCTACTGCTATGATTTTAAACATGTTGAGAATAGTTTTTGAATATATGATCAATTACTGTTTATTTTATATCCATTTAAAATCAACAATCTATCAATGTATTGTTAAATTGTTACCTGATTTTTGAGGTATTCTGCTTTTGAGAGCTGTCTCTTATTTTCCCCTACTGCAGTCAGCTTTCTGTGTGGTATTTTCATTCATTAAAAAGGAGAAAAGTTCAAAAACAAAGCTGTAATAGCAACATCTGAAAACTAGTAGGGAGGGATGTTAATGACTGAGAGTGTGACTTAGGAAACCTGAATGCATTTCATTTAGAAAAGTACTTCATTTTCAGCAATGTGGTACATTACCTGCCCTTTACAGAAGAACTTAGAGATAAGCCAAAAGATGCAGTTCTTTGCCTTTTCACAGAATAGTATTTCCTCTCAATGGAGTTTTCTCTATCTCTTCTTTTTTCCTACATTGTAGTCTCAAAACGTATCAAAAATGTTGTAGTGATGGCCCAGAACAGATTATTCAACAGATTTGGGGGGAAGTAAGAGATTGTTTTGGACTGTATGTAGAGTGATTATTTTGAGGTGTGATGACAAGGATGTTGCATTGCCTGTCTCTTAAGCTTGTGCCATTATGTTTATGTCGTGTGGTGTTTTACACTTTTTCTTGGGCATATCAGCTCAGGTTGATGTCCGCCCAGAGAACTATGTGAGCCACAGCTGATTCTATGTCTGAATTTTTGGAGAAGAAAAATGAGTTTTCTTCGTTATATCTTAATTTTATGGCTTTATGCTCTTTTGCAGGCATTGTGTTATCAGAGTATTGTGGTTTTTCAGTGTATCTTAACTTTCCATCCACTGTAAGAGCAAGGCTGTACACAGACATAGATATAAATTTCCACAGAATTTTTTCCCCTCAATTTTTTACAGTAAGTAGAAAAGCCCCATGTGATTTGACGGCTAAGGTGATGGTATTTCTGTGGCTTTAATAATAAAGGAATCCAGTACATTTGCATGTTCTTCTGGTTTTTGCATGTAAAATAAAGCTAGTGAGATATTTGCCCTAATTATGTTGTGCCTAGGAATCAAGATGTTCCTGGACACTGATAATACAGGCTACTGAAACTTCCATACAACCACTTCTTAGTAAATCATACCTAGAGCACTGAACCTGGTTGCTGACAGGAAGAATAAAATTAGAGCAACAGAGCACCTGAAGCCAAGAGAGAGAGAACTTTTTTTTAAAAAATGCATTCAGACTCAGATTTGTTGTGGTTGATGTAGCATAAAGCAGCTCCTCATGGGGCAGAAGGGTTCTCTGTGATCTGAGCGGTTGTGAGGAGTCCCAAACCTGTTGTGTTCATATTTCTGTACTTCACTTTGTGGTGTCTGTTTTAGCCCTCCAGCTTTAAGCTTCTGGTGAAACCTTTTGTGACCTAACTCAGGCTTATGAATGGGACTTTCTGTTTTACTCTGAAGTATGTGTAATTTGCGTAACATTTGAACTATAACAAAATATTTTTCCTTTCCAAGTAGGCACAATCATTTAGAATAGAGTCAAAAGCGTGTTTAGGAGAGTGTTTCTTAACTTGTTTATGAATCAGTTCTCACATCCCTGGATGACACTATTGGAACCATGACGCCCAGAAGCCAGTTTCTTTCCCGAACTCCTAATTCATTGCTTCACCAGCCAGGTAAGACTGCTTGTTCTCTTACTATTTAGTTGAAGGATTTATGCCCTTGGACTTCATAATTAATAACAATTCGTAAGAAGAAGGACATGGACATGCTGTAATGGGTCCAGTGAAGGCCCACAAAGTCCATTAGTGTTTTGAAGTATCTGACATGATGAGAGACTGAGAGGAGCTGGGATTTTTTAGCCTGGGAAAGAGAAAGGGGGATCTCATCAATGTATATAAATACGTGATGGGAGGGAGTAAAAAGAGAGCCAGGCTCTTCCTGGTGGTGCCCAGTGAAAAGACAAGAGGCAACAGGCACAGCAGCATGCACAGGGAGTTCTGTTTAAACATAAGAAAAAAACTTTTTTAACTGTAATGGTGATTGAATTCTAGAACTGGTTGTCCATACAGTCTGTGGAGTCTCTGTCCTTACAGATAACCAAATCTGACTGGATAAGGTCCTGAGCAACCTTTTCTAGTTGACACACCCTTGGGCAGGAGGGTTAGAGCAGATGATCTCCAGAGGTTCCTTCCAAACTCAGTGTAGTGGGTTGATCCTGGCTGCATGCCAGCTGCCCACCAAACTGCTCTGTCATGTCAGGCAGGACAAGGTGGGGAAAAATATAACTAAAGACTTATGGGATGAGACAGGGACAGGGAGAGATCATTCACCCATTACTGTCACAGGCAAAACAGACTCAGCTTGAGGCAATTAATTTATTACCAAACATCAGAGCAGGATAATGAGAAATACACCCCCAACTTAAAAACACCTTCCTCCCCACCCCTCCCTCTTCTGAGGCTTAACTTTACTCCCACATTTTCTACCTCATCCCCCACCAGTGGTGCAGGGGGATGGGAAAAGGCTGCTGTGATCAGTTCATCACAAGCCCTCTCTGCTGCTCCTTCTTCCTCTGGAGGAGGAGTCTTCACACTCTTCCCCTGCTCCAGTGTGGCATCTCTCTCATGGGAGACAGTTCTCCATGAACGTCTCTTCAGTATGAATTCTTCCCGTGGGCTGTAGTTTTTATGAAGTGCTCTAATGTGGATCCCTTCCACAGTGTGCAGTCCCTCAGGAACAGAGTGCTCCAGCATGGGTCCTCCACAGGGTCACAAATCCTGCCAGCAAACCTGGTTCTGTGTGGGCTCCTCTCTCCACAGGGCTACAGGTCCCAACAGGAGTCTGCTTCAGCACAGGCTTCCCACAGAGTCACAGCCTCCTTTCAGCATCCACCTGCTTTGGTGTGGGGTCCTCCATGGGCTGCAGGTGAATCTCTGCTCCACCGTGGACTTCCATGGGCTGCAGGAGCACAGCCTCTCTCACCGTGGGCTGCACCACAGGCTGCAGGGAATCTCTGCTCCAGCACCTGGAGCACCTCCTCCACTGACCTTGGTGTCTGCAGAGTTGTTGCTCACACGTATTCTCACTCCTCTCTTTGCTGCTGCTGTTCCCTGAACAGGTTTTTGCCCTCTTAAATCTGTTGTCCCAGAGGTGCTACCATCACTGCTGAGGTGCTCAGCCTTGGCCAGTGGCGGGTCCATCTTGGAGCTGCCTGGTATTGGCTCCGTCAGATATGAGAGAAGCTTCTGACAGAAGTCATCCTTGCTACCAAAATGTAGCCATGCAAACCCAGTATGCTGAGCTGCGTGGTGATTCTGTGATTTTGCAGTTAAACACATTTCTGAATGTGGACAAAAACACTTAGTAGCAGGAAACATTTATGTTCATAGGTTACTTGCTTAGGCTATTCCTGGTTAACAACGAATTTTTGCCTTTTAGTTTTTAAAGTGTGTTTGAGCTTCATTTTCATTGTCTGACACAAGAATATGTCCAGTATCATTTCAGTTTCTCTGCCTTAGTCAGCAGTTTGTTGTGTTTCCTTCTTTTTGCATCCTTCTTTTGATTTTTGCAGTAGCTTTTAATTCTTCAAGATAGTCTGTCATGTAGTGTGTCTTCAAGTATTTTTCCATCCTTTTTGTGGCAGATTAATGCTGTTGCTGACCTTTCTGCATATTTATTTATTGGTTGCATCAGTGAATGATTTTCCTCTCCATTAGCAAGAGAAGAAATTAGACAGCACACCTCACAGAAAAGCTGTGGAACCACACATGGTGGCTAGGGTTAGGTTGCCCTAAAACCTCCCAATCTCATCCCATGTTCTGCATCAGTGGACCCATATTAGGAGCACATTTGGGGATTCTTCCCTAACTGGCACTTTTGCAAAGATACGAAGCTCTAAAGAGACTGATTCTTCATGATTTCTCAGGGTTCCTGCCAAGTTTTTTGCAGCCCCCATTTATTTTTGTTCAGTGTGACATGTATTGACTTCTGTTTTGGCAGCCAGCAGCAAAGATAAATGCTGTTAGCATCAGCCTTCTCTCTCAAGAGAGGACAAGCTACTAATATGTCACCATTGTTGTTCCTGGTGCTGACTTGATGCTAAACATACTGTGAAAAGGTCTGTAATCTTCCTGGAGCCTCCCTCACTACTTGTGGCTGCAATAAAGAAATGTGCCCCTTCCTTACATTTCCATGTTATCACCAGGGCTTACCTCCCCTTTCCCAGTCACAGTCTCTTCCTGTAATCTTTGTTTTGTCATCATTCAGGCATTCATATAGGGGACTCTTTTTTTGTCATCATCTAGCCATCACTTCAGTGTGTTTTCCATCAAGCTCTAAGAGAATGGCTTCACCTTCTGCTGTTCTGTTTACCTTAGGCACTGGAGGAAAAAAGAAATAAAATGCCATAGACATTTGATCTTTTGCATCTAAACTGTATGGAGTCTAATGGAGACCCAGAACCCGCCCTTTACTTTGTGTTTGTATATGCTATTGTGGACATTTTTTGATGCCTCAGATTCCAGCAGTCCTCAAGATCAAAAGGAAATATTAATGATCTCAATGCTGACTGAAACTGTTTTGTTACCAAGAACTGCTGTTGAAGGTTATACAAGCACTCCTGAAATTGTCTAACAAAATGTTGAGATTCTATCATTCCCTCTTTACCACTATTGACACAGCTCCTGTCTGTCACTGTCTTGATCTAATCAGTATTCTTAGATGGCTTCCCAAGCTATGTATGATTGATAAGGGAGCCAAAGTAGCTATCGTCTTGATGCAGATTCTGTGATCTTTGGTTTGTAGGAAGATCTATTGTGGTGGATCTCCCTGTTGACATAGGATGGGGTACTTACCATCTTGCAAAGCAGTGTTTACATGGGTCTCATGTTCCTGGGAACTCTAGGTACTGGACTGATGTGCAGAGGTACCTGGAGCAGATCTAGTGCTCGGTAGAGCAGACTTGTGGTTGCCTTTTGGTTTATGGGTTTGGAGACCAATTTCCAAGAAGGAGTGACTGGAGATGTACTGCTCTGCGTGCTCATGTGTGTTTACCAATGAACTCAGTAACTGAAGAGGTGTCACGTATTTGGTGCATATATACACTAACATTCCACCTGGCTTCAGGCTTCTATCTGGAACGCTGCTGGATTTCATACTTCAGTGTGTTAAAACATTTTTGTTTTGAGCTTCTGGATAGAGCATAGTGGCTTTAAATAGTTTCTCTTTTCAGAAAAGCTGTTCTGTCTTTTAGGTACTGCATTACATCGGAGCTCCATGAAGCCATCAGATATGTCTGCCATCTTGGGAACAGGAGGGAAATCTCCTCTGATCCTTCCAAGTTCTGGTCTTTTCAGCAATCTGTCAATGGTAAGATGGTTAGATCATGTTTTTCTCTTCTGTTGCTGTAAAAGATTAGAAACTACAAGTTTACAGTGTTTCTGTGTTGTTTGCACCAAGGACAAAGTGGGTGGTATAAGCTTACTAGTACTAGTGTTGCTGCTTGCTGCTGGTGTTACTTATTACTGTGTTGTTCTTTGGGATGATGCAGTGAGGAATAAGAGAGGGGTTTAAGGACTTTGCAAATACACTGTGCATGTTATACTAGTCCTTAAAGTCCGCTTGTGACAACAAAAATCCTGTCTTTGCTTGTTTACAAATTCCTCAAAGATAATCATTCTATGTCAGCAAGTTAAAACAGTGTTTTTTCTTATTTTACACTCTCCAGTATTAGGCTTCACTTGGATGTTTAAGTTTGGACTTCAAAGAACAAACTCTTCTGATGACTTTTTAGATTACATTAATTACCTTCTACTGCAATGTTTTTGGAAAAACACTGATTGGAAAAGTTCTCAGTAGGGATGTCTGAAGTGTTTTATCTCTGTTTATTTTTAAATTAACTCAAAAGAAGTAGAGTCTTTCTGTATATGCATTCTAATTAATTCTCCCTTTTAGTTGTTTCTGTAGTTTGATACAGGCCATTTGTTTCTTTATAGGTTATTAGCTTCTTGGGCCTAGTTGCTCAACATGTATATCGTTCCTGGCACTGGTATTTTTTCTCTGATTCAGACCCTCTTGTAACATATGTTTTGTGAGTGGAATACGTTTTAGGTTAACTGCTCTGACTTGAATCCAGTTCAGATTAGCAGGGGAAACTTGGGACTAGACAAAGGCTTTCAGAGGAGGGTGACAGGAAAAAGGACTTTCACTTGTGGAAATTTACTTACTGGTAGATAAGAACACTCATCAGCCCTTTTTGTATTTCCGACAGAGACCTGATATGATCTTGCTGGAACTATGTTTATTATTTCTACTCTGCCGTGGGAAGACTAGGGCATTCTGGTGTGGTTGGCTATAGGGCAGTAATGGCAGAGAGATCAGTCAAGAGGAATACTGTGGGTAGAAAAAAGAGTCCAGAAAAAGAATCAGCCAGTGGCACATCCCTAGGTCTTTGTATTGTATTAATTGCTGCTGAGAAGGCAATTGCTGGCATGGAAACACCTCTAGGAAGCTGTCCTGTAAGTGCTGTATTTGTACAATCAGTCATCTGTTTTGGCTGTTTTGCTGCTCTCATGTCAGATATGTTAGCAAATACCTCACCTGAAATATTCCCCACAAAGTATACATATGTCTTTATTTCCTTCTTTAATATTCTGATACTTGCTATTATTTTAAACATACTGCTGCATTTGATCAAATGGTTTTGAGCACTTCACAGAAAAGATTGAAAGACAGGTAAATGATTGATTCAAATTGTAGCTATTTTGCTTAACTTTTCATAGCTGCTTTACAGCCTAGTCAACGTTGTTATCTTTTGACTTTGAAAAACTACCTAAGTATTTAGCATAATAGAACATGAAAGTTTGGAGTGATTTGTTTGTTTGAAGATGAAAAGTGATACACAATGTTTTACAGTAGATGGGTTTACTAGATTAACTTCCTTTTTAGTTATTTTCAGGGGAAAAAAAGGGATTTTTCTTTTTCCAGATTAAGATTTATCTTTTCAGAGCTGTTTGATAAAGGCATAGTTGCACCTTAGCTAACTACAGTTCTTTCACTGTTAGTTTTTTAGAATTTTCTACTTATATACCATTCATATAGAAGGAAGAAACATGGAGCTAGGCTTGTAATATCTGAGATTATTATTTATTTTCTCTATGTTCTTGTTGTGGTTTTAGTTGGATGAAAGTAGCTGGACAATGGCACTCTCCCCTCAGCAGACAGGAATGTTTGTAAATCCAGACATGTCCAATATGACAGATGATGTCACTATGAGTGCTGTACTGTTGCGTGAGGATGATCCTGGGGAAGCTGGTGAGACAGTATGGAGTTTTCATAATAATTGACCACAGTCTTTATTTGTGGGATATAAATATATACGGTCTTTTTTTTTTCCTCTCTATTATTTTGCTGGTATTTCTTAGTCAAAAACAGTCTAGTTTAAGAAGTCCAGAAAATTAAGCTGCTCCAGTTTGGAGTGTTGTGAGTTTTTGTCTTCTGTGAAACCTGGTGGAAAAAATGGGATGCTCTGGTGATGTGAGACAGAACTGGATTACTTGTGCTGTTAAAATGTTTGCAGATGACATTTACAGCAAAATTTTTATAATTATTTGATTTAACTCATAGTTTCTGTCTATCTTGTTAGTTGATAAGTTCTTCTGAGTTTATAGTATTTAAAGAGTTCATATCATGTTCTCATTTAAATTCGTGAAAGATGAGATGCCTTGTCATCAGAAGGATTTTTTTTGTAGTCTGTTGGAGGAGGGGGGTTATGGAGCTGTGTCTGACTAATATTGCTGTTTCTTATTGAATCTGTCCTAGCTACTATGAGCATGTACTCAGATTTTCTGCATTCCTTTCTGAAGCATACATCAACTACCATTTTTGATCTTGTGGATGAGTATGAAAATATTTGTAACAGTCAGGTAAGTAGTTTACTTGGGGTTTTATTTACTTTATTTTACAGTCCCTTCCCAAAGCATTATTGGTGAGAAGTCACAGTGCTTAACATACATACTTCAAATCTTCCAGCTGGCTGCAGTCATATTAGCATTGAGTATCACTCAATGAACATCATCACTCCTTCCTCATACGCTACTTTGGCACAGTAATACCTGTGGCATAGCTTTATGAATACTAAAAATGTCATCTGGCTTCCATTCCACTTCAAGTGGCAATACACGTTAGCAGATATATAGATGTTTTTGTTACTGTTAATAAACTGGATTAAAATGTACTTATTTCTCTCATGTATAAAGAAATAAAATCATTATATTATGCTGCTTTAAGTTCTCTGCTACGTTACTAACAAGCTGGCTGTAGAGGGCTAAGCATTGGCTCTAAGGTGTCTCTGAATTTAAACACAGTTCTTTGACTGGTTGTTGACTGTCAGTTCAAGATCGGCAGGGATTGCCAATTTGAAAGGAAGAAATTACAATGCTTCTGTCAATAAGTGTTGATCACAAGAGAGGTGTGCAGGTTAAGTTTTTTAAGAGACTTCATACCGATGTCTATGTTAGGAAGATATGTTTTTGGTGGGAGGTTGCTAGCCCATTTTTGTGCAAATTTTTTGTTGGGGCCGAAACAGAGAATGCCGAGATCTTTAATGAAGCATGTACCACAACTCACAACTGTATGCCCAGGTGGGAAGCGGCCAAGAGAAGGAGAATAAATGTGAACTTGATTGTTTTGTGAGATAGTGGAACTCCTGTTTGAGAAAATGCATACAGTCTGCCAGGTCAGGGAATAATAGAGTGGGTGTTTCAAGCCATGTGGAACTGAGGGGAGTTGACTGTGTTGCAAGGATGTACAAGAGTACAGTGAAGGATGCTGCTCTAAGGTGTGGCTTGAATGTTGCTGGTGGGGCTTGGGATGGGGGTGGAAGGACAGCCCTGAGCTATCAAGTTGCCTCTTAGCTATACCCTGAGATCAGCCCAGTGGTTCCTAGCAGCCATAAGCTCTTCATATTTTCTGGTGGGTATTAGAAGAGAACAGAAGATTGTGTTCCTCTCTTGCATCATGGTGGTACACCTCTTTCTTTTCTCCACATCTGTTCACCTCCCACTTGAAAACCAATGCATATATTGATGCCTGGTGAATTGGGTATCCCTGAAATGTAAGAGTTTGGGGCTCTTCTTGGCAGTAGTAGGAGCTCTGGAACTAGCTGCCAATGGAAAAGACTTTATTGTGTAGCTTTCTTAATAATAAATAGAGGACAAAATAGTAGAACTTGGTTTTGGTGATTCAGTAAATTACCTGGTAACTAGCAGATTGGATTCCCTCATTTAACAGAGCTAGAAAAGAAAAAGTCTCTTTCACGTATGGATAAATGCATAAATGCTCTCACAAATACCAGTAGGACTAACTTAATATTTGATATTGATGTATATGGGAAGAAAAGCTGGGGATTTTGGTGGCTTGTTGGGGGGGTTTTGTGTGTGTTTTTGGTGTTTGTTTTTTTTTTTCCCCCAGTGGTTGCTTTCTCTGCCTCCCAGCTTTTTAGTTGTTCCATGTAAGCTGGTTTTATCCTGGATTTGTACAGTACATTGCAAAACAAAACCACTCTCTTGGCTGATACTGCCTAGTCTGTTGAAATGGGTTTTTTTATTGCTAATTAAGGGAATTTGTGATGTGAAGTATTGTCTACCTATTTTGAGAAAGTAATCCATCTCAGTTGTTGAAAGCATTTAGAAAAAAAACCCCACTGATGGGCAATATTAACTATGTATAAATTTGTCTACCTCAGGTGAAAATACTAGGGAAAATAGTTTATCGGGCAACTCCTGGACAGCAAAAGTTTTCCAAAACTGCCAGTGTCTTGTGGCTTCTCAAGCAGGAGATGGTAACCTGGAGACTGTTGTCCTCGCTTTATAGGTAATTCCTTTGAAAAGTACGTTATGTTTTTGTACTGAGATGATTTTCTTGGGTATATTTTTTATAAATAGGGAGTGAAGCAATTAAGTACCTATTAATAAGCTGTTTATGGAACTATGTCTGATATATATGTCTATTATCTATTTACAGAAATGAAAGTTGTAAAGAGGGCAATTACTACTTTTGCAACTTCTAGTATTTTTTTAAAAAACTGTTTTGTAGGGGTTTTTTAAGCATTTTTACTTATGCATTCTGCTAGATTTTCTCTGCTTTATTTTAATCATTAACATTTTGCACTTTTCTAGAGACAGAATACAGTCTGCACTGGAAGATGAAACTGCATTTGATATCACAGTGAGTGTGGAATTTTTTTTTGTTTTTTTTAAGTGACATAAGAAGCTAAATAAACAAAATACAGGCTAAATGCTTTTATTTTATTTTTACAATCTCAAAATTGCAGCCACTCAGAATTGAAAGGTGAAAAATGACTGATTTTTATCAAGACAAATATTAAATTGTTTTATACATTGTGAAGAGTAAATCTAAATATTCTGTTCTACAGAGAGAGTTCTAATGTCAAAAAATATTTTAAACTATTTTTTATTTTGTTGACTTAAGTATTCCACAGGCACTCAGAAAATCATAAAATATCTTGAGTTGGAAAGGACACATAAGGGATTATTGAGTCCAACTCCTGTCTCTGCACAAGACAACCTAAATTCACTAGAAATGACTATTTGTTTCTTTTTAAAAGCTGCATCAGTAGCTGTAATGTTCCCATAGGTCAGAGACAATTTTGGTTTGCCTAGAAGAAGAACATGTGGTCTCAAGCTGTCTAACCTTTGCAATCCTGATTCCAATTTATTTCGAGAGAAATCCAATTTTTTTAGCATTCTTGTTTCAGCCGTAGTCGTCTTGTCTGTGTCAATACAGCGCTTCCAGTGTTTGCTGCCAGAATATGCTTAGGAAGACAAAACAAGAAGTAAAAAGACTGCCTCTGTAAAATTTATGATCACAGTTCCTTTCTTCTTAGTCATAAAATAGCTTCCTCTAGGATTCCCACTGCTAAGTTGTCACTGTTAAACACTATTGTGCCAAAAAAAACCCCTAGTCTACTCCTACCTGTGTTTTTTAGGAAAATGCATCTCTTATTCCTTCTTTATTGCAAGTCTAATGAAAGCTAGATTAATGCAGGAGATCAAATAGAAGGATCAGGGCTCTGGGGTTGATTTTTTGTTTGTTTGTTTTGTTTGTTCTTTTGTATATGTTAAATGTTCGTATGATCTTGGAAAATGTAATCTTTTTAATGTATAGTAAAAATAGGATTTGGAATAATATTAATGCAGCAAGTGGAATCAGTGGATCTACTGTCTAGAATCTTTCATCATACATTTGTGAATTATATTCTGAATCTTATTTTTAGGGGTTTTAGTGTAACTGAATGTAAAAGATCATCCAAATAAAACGATTTATAGTGATATCCATGTTTTGAAAAGGGAGAGATAACATACTGAACTTGTAGAAAGCTTAGGAATTAATATGGGTGCAATTTGGTATTTCTGGTTTTGTGGTAGTTTTCTTTTCCACAAAGTAATAATCAGCTTTTTCTTAAACAGGTTTTAACTGCTAGTGAAAAAACAAATGTAGACAACTTCTTTCAGAAAGACCCACTTGTTCGACAAAGTCAGGTATGACGGAAAGTTTTCAATATGAGAACAAAAATAGATTAAATATTTATAACACTAATGCTTTATACACATTTTGAGGTTGTTTCTAATATTTTTTTTATATTCACTCAACTGTATTATTCCTTTTATGCATAAAAATAATGCTCTTCATTTTCTAAAGATCAGAAAGGTTTTTCAGACTAGCTTGGAGACAATGAAACGCTGAGAGCTGTTCCCATTTGCAGAATCCGTTAGTGTAGATTGTGATTAATAAATTGTTAAGTAGCACTGTAGTAAACTGCAGCATCCAGTGAGAAATAGAGATCAAGTGCCAACAACCTTCATATTGGTTACTTAAAATGCACGTGGAATAATCTTCTGAATCTGATGTCTTTTGGTTGCCAAGTAGATAGCAAGTAGATCCATAAATGAGAGGAAGGCAGTAAAAGTATTATTTGTTACATGTTTGCTTTAAAAATGCAATTTAATTTTATTCCAGCTGGTGGTAGATTGGCTAGAGAGCATTGCTAAGGATGAAATTGGGGACTTCTCCGATAATATTGAGTTTTATGCAAAAACAGTATATTGGTGAGTTCAGACTTTCTTTGATTACATACATGCTCCCATCAAGTGTAAGATTCACAGTCACAGAATCACTCTTGGAAAAAAGTGGATTTTTAAAGTTCACTAAATTCACTTCTTTTCTTTAAAGACATAGATGTAAAAATTGAGATTTCTTACTCATCTGCTGAAGTATATCTTCTCAGAAGTCAGTTACTGCATTTTGGGAGGCAACGATGGAAGGAAAAACCTCAAACTTTAATTTTTGCCTTTTTAAGTTCTCGTTGTCACTTTGTGTCATTGACCCTTGACTAGAAGCCATTATTGTCATCTTTATTGTCACTGATGAGTTTTATGGCAGAAAAGACCAAAGACTACCTTCCATGCTAGATGCCTAGATAAACCTGCTTTTAATGGCCAGTGAATACAGGCTTTTGGAATAGAGTTTATTCTAAGTTGAATTTCTGTCCTAGACTGACTTCATAGTGAATGCTAATGGGAAAGTTTGCTTATGAAGAAAGCAATCAATAGTGAAATATAGGAATGACTGAAATAATGGATGCTTTTGAAAAAAATCAAAGATATGTGTATTGATTCCATTATTTTACTTCTTGTGAAATGCTGCATTTTCACAACAGTAGCACAGACCGTTGATAAATCAACCAAACCAAGTGTCTGTGTATAAATATATTCCATGTAAGAAAAAATGCCTTTCAATATTTGTGTCTTATTAAGAGATGCTTGCTAAAAAAAAACAAAAGCAAAACAACATTTTTCTGTAAAACATTTTATTGCTTTCAGGGATAACACACTACATAGCCTGAAGCAGCGGCAGTCAAGTACATACATTGGAAGTTCTCGAGCTCTGGTAACAGAGTTGGTAAGTATTATACAAAAATAAGGCTTGGTTTTAAAATAGGTTAGAGAGAGCATATGTGCTATTTCTACAGCTTTCCACCACTTCTCAGATAGTTGTACTATCTAAAAATTAGTACAGAAATTGTGAGGCAGGGCACCTCAGAAGTTCTTCTTGGGATCACTATGGATTTCTGTTCTGTTTCAGTGATCACTTCCATACCTCCACCCCCCATCGCAAGTACTTATGGTCTATTTGTTGAAGTAAATGGCTCTATTATGACTTTTTATGTCTGAAACAAACTCATGTTCCTAACCAAAAAAGCTCAGAAAAATGTTTGGGAGCCATTGGAGCCATTACAGATAAGGGAACGCTCTCTTTATGCAGGAACTAGTATAATGAAACCAAGTCCTGATGCAATTCTTTGAGAGCTGCTGTAGTAAAAGCTAATAGGAGAGAAGGCAAGGAAAGAAAGGACTGTCCAGTAGAATGAGGTAATGAACTGCCCCAGTGCCATCAAAGCAGTCATAGAAGATTAATTCAGTTGGGAACTGATCTGAGGTATTGACTGGCTTAAGAAGATCTGTTTGGATTAAATAGAAGCGAGTTCAGCTGTTGTGAAAAGCCTTCTCAGACTGAAGGTGGAGGAGCAGAAACAGTCTGGTAGGTAGGTAGATAGACAGAAGGGGAAAGCATGTTTGAAGGGGAGGAGAGCAGGAAGATGAGAAGTTCAGGGCAAATAACAAGGCAGTGGAGTAAGTAGATTGCATTGGCTCCTTCTGATAGGAACAGTGACAGAAGAGGAATAAAAGAAATGAGAGAGGAAAAACAGAGAAGCATCATGCCCAATATTACGTGGATTGTACAGATTGTTGTGCCAACATGAAAAAATGACAATTATAAAACAGGACAGGAAGTTAATGGAAGAGACATATAGGCACTGTGTGGATAAGTGGTGACATTTTTTCTTGCAGGATCCAGATGCTCCCATACGACAGAAACTGCCACTTGATGATTTGGACCGAGAAGATGATGCAAGGTTATTGAAGTATCTCTTCACTCTCATCAGAGCAGGAATGACAGATGAGGTAGCATAGCTTTTAATTAAGTAAGATTTAAAATATCTGACTGTTAAAGCCAGTGAAATGTATTAAAATGTTTAAATATGTCTTGTAGTGATTTTTGGTTTGTTGTCAAAATTGACTGCTAAATTAGCATTTTAATCTTGCTTTTAGTTAGGTAATTTTGGGCATAGAGTAGATGTTAAGGGAAAAATCTAGTTCGGGGTTTTTTGGTCGTTTGGCAATATTTTCTCATTGTTGGGGCTAGATCCTAAATATTGCCAGACAAGCACATATAATGTTTCAAAGAACTTTGTAACTGTGTCTGTAATCATCAGTGGATTATCACACATGTATATATAATGACAGTTGAGTAAAAGGGGGGGAAAGGGGCCTTGAGGTTCTTGTGCCAAAGACCTCAGTCTTAGGAATATGGTTACTTGCTTGTATTCTGTTCCAATGTGCTGCACATCTATTCATTTTCTGATGGTATGGGAAGGTGAGCATATTGCTGCAGGGCAATATGAATATAAATTTGCAGCTTTAGTTGGGATTTGGAAGTCTAAGTCAACTGGAAAAGTAAATGACTCTGTGAAGAGATGGATTATACAGCTACTTGTCAGAAGGATGTATAACAGCTGTTTAACAAAGATGAGGCTGTAGCACATTTCTCGCATTGCTATAAATACTGACTGAAAAACTAAAAAGTTCAGTGAAAAAACATCAATATTTACTTTGAAATCTTTCAGTTGTTTTGAGTTTAAGATCCTCTGTGCTTATTTTTCAAACAGTAGAATCTCTACACAAATTAACTATTTTAATAATGTTCACATTTTTAAAAAGGAGCTGGAGGGTTTCCTTCCTTGAAGTGTGTTGCTGAAAAAATCCATTGTTTTTCAGGCACAGCGCTTATGCAAACGTTGTGGTCAGGCCTGGAGAGCTGCAACTTTGGAAGGCTGGAAACTGTACCATGATCCTAACATAAACGGAGGTATCTGCTCCAAAGTGCATTTGAGACAGATATAAAAACAGAGCAGAGGGCTTTCTCTTAATATCTGTTTGTGCCAAAGAGAAATACCTCTTTCTTAAGAGCCTGTTTTTGTATCTAATATATTTTCCCATGTCTGTTCAATGTGTAAAAAGTAATATGAAATGACTTTATTTAAAAGTATGAGTTTACTGAATTCATGTAAACATACTAAAGTCACTTCCTTTTTAAAGTCAGGGATAATCACTAGGAAGTAGATGTCACAGAGTTCCAAACAGGTCTTCTCCACCTCCATATAGTATTTCAGCCTGTATTTTCGTAACCTCTGACTTGTGCCGCCTAGTACACATTTTGTTGCTTACAGACTCGAATTGGACTCTGTATCCATTTTCAGACAGGTGTAGTAGGGCTACGTTTTGGCAAATGCAAGTGCAGAAAAAAGAGATGCTTTTAAAATACTTGAAACTTATTAAACTGCCTTTTTCCTTGGTACTGGGGTTCCTTGCACACAATCCCATTTATAACACAGTACCTTGCTTATCTCTGTGCTCAGGACATTGCGGGATTTAGCCAGGAATTTAATAACAAGTCTAAGTGTTGGTTACAGCTGAGTGTGGAATGCATAATGCTTTCCTACTTTTCCAGTCCCAATAGCCTGTCACTTCTATCTGCATGCCACACCAGTGTCGTAGGCTTGTTTTGAGTCTGCCTGCCTAACCTGCTCTTACATGGCTTTGAATGCCCTTATACAGATGCATGCAAAATACCAGTACTGAAGCAGTGACATTTTTTTAAAAGTTTTGATTCCTTAAGATATAAAAATTGCTTTTTTCCTTAAGTTTGCTTTTTTTCAAATATTAACATTTTAGATATGTTATAGCCAAAACAGTAATTTTCTTCAAAGCTAGATAGCAGCTAAGCTTTCAAAATACTGTAACTTATAGATACAAATTTACTAAACTTCCCAGAGCCAGCCACCTTGTGGCCCAGTCAGAAGCATCAAAATGCTTTGGAACCAGTTTCAAAGGGATTGAAATAAAAGAAATAACAAATTAGTAACAGAAAATGGGCTTTACCTGTTACTGGGTTCTCTTTTTTTAATAGCACTTTTTTCTTTTTTCCTTCCCCCCCTTCTTTTTTTCTTTTCCTACTTTTTATTTTTATTATTATTATTTTTTGCATGTAGGAAAAGAGTTGGAGCCTGTTCAAGGCAATCCATACAGGTGCATTTGGAAAATAAGTTGTTGGCGGATGGCTGAAGAGGTAAGATAATGCTGATTTGCTTGATATTAACACATACATTTGAACTTTCCTGAACTCTGAAACACGATCTTAAGTAAATCTACCCCCTCTGTATTTCTGCTTATAGGATTTACAATTAATGCTTCTAAGGGGACTTCTGAAATAATGTATTTATGTAGTGTAGTGAGAAATCTACATAATCAGCACCAATTTTTCAGGAAATGTGTGCCTTTTCTTTTTTTTCTGGTTGAAAGTAAAACCACTGACACTTTGACTTGCATCTTGACTTAGTTGAATGGGAAAGGAAAAATACTGCTCTCTTTCCAGGTCAATATAAATTTTTCTGCTAAGTTACAAGAGGATGCTAGTAAAGGGAAAGTCACTTGCTGTTCTTGTTTTGGTTTTTTTTGTGTCTTGTTTTGCATTTCTTAGATGGAACATTTTGCAATGAATTAATCTCTAATAAAATGTAAAGTGACTAGAAAACTTAAGTGCTGTGTAATTAAAAGTTGGGGTGTTTTTACTGTTTATTTCAGGAGCAGTTTAATAGGTATGAAAGAGCAATCTATGCAGCCCTGAGTGGAAACCTCAAACAGGTATGTCAAGCCTCCTAGATAAGCCATGTTTGGTAGTTGTGCATTTTCTTTCTCATATGTGAGAGTGATATCTTCAGAAATATTGCGATTACTGGTTATTTAAAGATGTAGTAAACAAGACAGTGGCAAACGTTGCTGCTCCTTGTAGAGCTGATGTGTTTTGACTGAATATATGATAGTCCTTCCACAGTATTATTCCTGCTGACTTTAAAGACATCCTGCTTGGATGAAGGAAAGGCTGCTGTTCTAAGTTGGTTAATAGTCTGTTTTGGTGCCTGAAAATCTGATCCTAAATTATTGTTGCTCTGTTTGGGTTCTGATAGTTCTCCATCTCTTGATAATTTTTGCTCTGTTTTTTTAATCTGTAGCTTCTTCCAGTTTGTGATACCTGGGAAGATACTGTTTGGGCATATTTCAGGGTCATGGTAGACACTCTAGTTGAGCAGGAAATACGAACCTCCGTAATAACTGCAGAGGAGACAGAAGAGCTCCCTAGAGATTATTTAGAAACAAAGTAAGTTTGAAGTAAAATTGCGTTCCTACATTCAACAAAGCATCCTCTATGACCTGTTTGGAATATTCAAAGTAACATTTTTTTGTCTTGTCTCTCCTATTTTGAAGCTGGACTTCAGAAAAGGTTTTTGAAGAACTTCAGGCAACAGACAAAAAGGTATGTAATAATTGCAGTGTTTCTCCTCACTGTTTGCCATTTTTAACTATTCACTGGGTTCTGTTTTTACTACACTATTTAATGAAATGCTCAAATATGCACAATGACTGATTCATTTTATATTTTCTACCTCTATAATGTGCTGTTTCTCAATTCAAATAGAGTTTTCTATATACTGCAATCATTTAACGATGAAAATTATACAGGTCTTGTCTTGCCCTGTATCTGATGAACCAGATGGGTGTGCTAAAGAAACAGCTGACTGTCAAGTGTTTTCAGCCATACAAAGCAGACAGAGTAAATCAACTATTTAACACTTTGACAAAATGTTCAAAGATTGATTACATTGCGTTTTCTTTACAGGAGGTTTGCGTGCGTATTTCAAAACAGGCCTTTCAAAATTTAAAAGCATGTTTGCTTTTGCAGTGATTTAATTGAGACTACACTTGCTTTTATTTGATGGCATGGACACATGGCATTTATCACATTGCTAAGACAAAGACATGCAGTCAGCTACAGATACACTCAGCTGCATTTGCCATTGCAACATAGTGAAATTCTCACCATATAGCAAATTTACAGGTGCATTTGGATTTCATTTCTTGCATTAATGCATTAATCCCTTTGTAGGGGGGGGAAACCTCTTCTTTTTCAAACAACTTTCACAAGCCTTTTATTTAAGGATTTACACACCTTGTTGCTTCTTCTGTGACTTTGTAGAATCTGTAATGTTATTGTACATTCACCTCCTCAGAGCAAAAAGCCCTTAGTCTTGGATTTCTTCCAATGGGAGTATTATCTGTGCAGATCTATATTCTGGTTCTTTCTTTCAGTTTGTCAATATTCTTGTAATTTGACATGGGCATAGCAAGTGTCTTTTCTCTTGCTCTTTTATGAAGAATAACCTTTGAAATAGGATAGCTTTTTTTTTTCCCTGTATTTATAAGTTTGCTGTATTTATAAGTTTGTTTTCTTCATACATTGGGCTGCAAAACTTTATTCAAGGTTTGAACTTTCTTTTTCTCTATCCAGAGAGTTATAGAGGAGAATCAAGAACACTATCATGTGATTCAGAAATTCATTATACTGGGAGATGTGGATGGTGAGCTTTTCTCTAAGTGATTTTTAATTGTCAACTGACTACATTGTTTTGAGTAACCTCTCCAGAAACTTATATGTGAATGGATTTTTAGAAGCATGCTGCAGGCAAATTCCTCCTTAAAGCTAAGCTCTAGAACAGTAGGGACTTTGTGCAGTTTGACATATAAGGTAGTTTTCAAAGAAGTCATGAAATCACGTAGATGTGTCGAGGAATGATAAAATACATACAGTAGATATTTGAGCCAAAAAACTACATCTTTCCAAAATTATTGCTGTTCTGTTTTGTTGGACTTTTGAGGCTAAATTACATTTGTAATAAATGTGTAGCTTTGAAATATTTCTTAGGTGTTTTTTTCCCCACGATCCAGCTAATACAAACATTTCCTTGGTGGCTATAGGTTTGATGGAAGAATTCAGTAGGTGGCTTTCCAAAGACAGAAGTGTGCTCCCAGGACACCTCCTTCGTTTCATGACACATCTTATTCTGTTTTTCCGCACTTTGGGTATGCAGACTAAGGTAAGTTCCCTTGTATTTGATTTGTTGTCATAGCAATAACCAGTCTTTAAAGTAGAAATGCTTGTGTGCAAGTACATGAACCGAGTGATAGTAAATTACTACCAGGCTGATGAGGAGCTGCATGCCTCAGTAATGTATTTGTTGATCTTGGAGCCTAAATACAACAGCCAACATGAGAAAAGAGCATCCTTCTCTCCTCCAGTTCAGCTTAAAAATTGTTTTTGAGGGTGGTGGATTTCACTCATAAGCCCTTTATTGAGAAGGTCCTGACACAGATTTCAGTGTTGCGTATATTCATAGCAGCCAAGATGTTTTGAATAAAACATGTTCTTATAGGCAGTTGTTGGAACTGTATGTATTGCTTCTGTAAGCTCATAAATGTTTTTGCCTGAAGTATTTAGTACTAGCTGGAACTTTGATATTACCTCAAAATATGAACTAAGTATCGCCTACTAACTACCTGGCCTATTTGTGCTAAATATGCGGGTGGGTCACATAGCTGTAATTACTCTTTTTTTGAGGAAACCACAAGTAATTAGAACCTCTCCTTTTCTAGTATTTTAAAATTTAGAAGCCTGATGTATCAAATAAGTTTCTGAATATAATCAGTAGATTTCAGGGAGAGGAGGCAGATGTGCAGGCTTTTATGATATTTACTATTTGTTGTTTGTATACAATTTGCTTAGATGAAGGTCTTTAATTTACACATATAAAACTAAAATGTAATTCTTGATAGTAACAAAGACTTGAGTCTTGGCTAAAGTTCAAGGTGCTTGGACTATAGTTTGGTTGTTTAGTATAGGCTATTACAAATGAGCAAAGTGACATTTATACCCTGTTAGATTAGAATTTTCTATCATAAAACAGTGCATGTGGCACACTGCAATAATAATCTATGTGCCTGACGTTTTGTTTGTTAATTAAAAAAATAAGATTAAGTGGAAAGAAATAAAATTTTAAAAAGTAGCATTCCAGTTAGACTAACGACTATATTATCCAGTTGCTGAAAAAAAATCCTTGGAGCACTAAATCTTTGGATCAGAAGACATGTTTTTTTAATCACACTCCAAGAGAAACAGTTCTTCCAGTTGAGCCTGTTTGTGTAATTAGTGAAGCAGGAATAAGCAAGTAACCTTTTGTCTGTTTTAATAGTGATAGCCTGTAAAGTATCTGTTGTTTTGTTTTCCACGTTATCTGATTTAAAATTGAATTTATATTTGTTTGTAATAAGGAGGAAGTTTCTGTTGAAGTCCTAAAGACCTACATTCAGGTAAGCTTTCAGAAATATAGTTTGCTTTCTCTAATGTAATTTAGATGTAAAGGAGGAAGAAAAGGAGACTTAAGGTTACAGGATGAAAAGACTATGATGCAGCTAATGCTCTCTTCTCAAGAGATACATGGAAGCTTGCCCAATACGCAGAGTTTCTGTCAGCAGTTCTTAAATAAGAGACATTTTTATTGATCCTTGTTTAGTGGCTGAGTGGAATCTTCCTACATCAAAATAAAATAATCAGAAAATTGTTATACATTTATGTTTTTGCCTAACACATGATTTTACTGAAGTGTAAACATGCTTCTGTGTTTACATAGAGGAATATAGTTTGTTGGTATTTTATATATATATACTTATATAGTAATGGGTATCTTTTGTATATTTGCTTCTCATTCCATATATTTTCTTTTTATTCTGCAGCGGATGGTATCTGAGAAGCACACAGACTTAATAGCATTTTATGTTAGCCACTTGCCCCCAGAGCTAGCTGTTGCTCAGTATGCTTTATTTCTTGAAGATGTTACTGAAAGCGATCAACGCCACCACTGTCTTGAATTAGCAAAAGATGCAGGTGAGAGATCCTGAAATTCCAGTTTTTGTTTTATATCCTGAGTTATTTCATCTTTCAGTAGTTTTTGTTCCAAGACCTAGCTACGAATAGGCTACTTTTTCCTTCCTGTGTCTCTCTATTTTTCAATGAAATTAATTTGCTAATCGCTTCAAGAGATGTATACGTGTGTTTTAACTAACTTGGAACTGAAGTTCTTTTTCTGAATTAAAATAATGTCACTGGCTGCTGGATTATGTCCAAACACACCAAGAACTAAATGCCAGCTGCCTGTCTTAAACAGGTTCTGAAGCTTGATATGATCATATTATTTCAGAGAACTAATTATAAAAATATGTACCTGTTTGTGGATTTCGGAAGGCTATGAGCATCTCAATGTCTTTGTCCTATTTATAGTGTTTTTTCTTAGCCATCGTGGGTTGCATGCATTAATGGTAAGCTCCCTTCCAGGCCCACATCCAACTAAAAGGGACTACAATGAAGCAGCACACTGTCCATTTTTTGACAATGCCTCTGTGCCACTCAGAATTCACAAAGAAATAGATTTACTGCAAATTTCAGCATCTTAACTTCTCTTTGATCATTTTCAGTCATTTTCTTTTAAACTGGGCTAAGGTTTCAAAAATAAAACATCCTGCTGAAGCATCTGTAAAAGAACTATTCTGAGCTTTTCCTGGTACATCCCTGTCAAATCATAATCTTGCTGTCAGAACTGTAGGAATCACTGGTCTTAGCAAACAGTGCGAAGTCTGTGTTGGTCCTCTGCACAGACTGAAAAACTTGTTAGTTGTTTTATTCTTTTTCTCATTTTTTTATATTCTCTCAAATAATATTCTTGTAAAATATCTGCAATAAATTACATAGCTCAAAAGCTTAAAATTTATTCCAACAATACATGTGTGAACAGACTGAGAAGAATTACTAGTAGGAAGGCATGGAGTCTGAAATTCATTTTGTGTCAAGTTTGGATTCATGGTAGTTCTTACATAGATCTCTCTAACCCAGGTCTGGATGTTGCAACCATAACAAAAACTGTTGTTGAAAACATCCGCAAGAAGGATGCTGGTGAATTCAGCCACCATGACCAAATGTTAGATACAGGCACAACAGAGGTGAGTACACTTCGCAGAGCAGATATGCCAGTTAGCAATCAATTATGGAGTCTTTGACCATATATGATCCATATTTTCCTTTCAACAATGGTGGAAATTGTCTTGAAAAAGCCTGTGAGGGAAATGCACTTTCCATGTGACCAAATGAGGATGTCGCACAAATCTGTAACTTCTGTTCTGACTTCTCCTTGATCTTTGTGTGTATGTTGCTCAGCAGCCATGTCTGTGTGCAAACATTAAGTGAAGATAAAGCCCATGAAATGACTACAGCAAACTACATCATAGTTGAGAATAGGATGTTATTGTACCTTCTACAAATTATGAGGATTAATACTTTGGATTCCAGATGTACCTTTTAATCTGCTCAAGTGACATTTCTAGCTGCAGTAGACGCTGCCTTTACTGACGGTTTCCTTGTTACTGCTATTGATCTGACTCAGTACTTCAGGGACAGCGAGGTACTGTTAATAACCTGTATTCAAAATGCTGTTTAGAAAGCAACAGCTTGTTTGCAAATTTTTTGGCAAATTTTTGCTGTTTAATGCAAAGTTTAAATTCTCTAAGACAAAAAGGTAGTTTATCTAACATAGGAATTGGAAAACGGTGGTTGCAGGCAGATGGCATCGCTGAAGATTATAGCAAGGGCTCCATAAACCATGTTTGTACAGTGTATTCATATTAAAGCTTGAGGAAAGTGCATTGTAATCCATAAGAAATGTTGGGAGATGATGCTCAATATCTTGGGAACACTTAGAAATTATTTTTTTAATTATTCCGTATTGCAGAGATTGTTTCCTCAGCCTTTGAATAAAGCGACCCTTGTTACTATGTTGTGATGCTTTCCAGACTTGTGTATTTCATTGACCAGATTTAATGTGTGTAACATCAGCTCTGTGTTTGAAATCGTAGTGAATTTCTGTGTTGTTTTTTATAGGCGGATCAGCTGAAAATAGATGTGATTGACTGGCTCGTATTTGATCCTGCACAGAGGGCAGAAGCACTTAAGCAAAGCAATGCAATCATGAGGAAGTTCTTGGGTACGAAGCTTCACAAATATTGTAGACTTTTTAAATGTTGTCTTTGTTCTCATTGGCTCTTGGCACTATGTTTGATATAACTTTGAATCTAGTCTACTAAAAGCATGGCTTTGCCAGCTTATGAAAATAAATTGCAAAGCTGTTGATATCCAATTCACATTCTCATAGCATCCAAGAAACATGAAGCTGCAAAAGATGTGTTTGTGAAGATTCCCCAAGACTCTATAGCAGAAATATATAACCAATGGGAAGAACAGGGAATGGATACACCACTTCCAGCTGAAGATGACAATGCTATACGGGAACATTTATGTATTCGTGCATATTTGGTGAGTTTCAAATATGCAGCATTCCAAGTTTTTATTTAGAAATAATGGTTTTGTCTTGGTGGTGAAACTTTAGCTTTATCCATTTAAATTCTGATTCTTGGATGCATTATAGCTGTGCATGTAATGAGATTCTGGTTATTATAGGAGTCAAAAATGTCTAAACACTGTTTCCAATGCAATCCAGGAAGCCCATGAAACCTTTAATGAATGGTTTAAACACATGAACTCAGCTCCACAGAAGCCTTCTTTGTTACCACAAGCGAGTTTCACTGAAAAAGTTGCCCATGAACACAAAGAAAAGAAGTATGAGGTAAGTAAAAGTCCAGATTATTTACTGAAAACTTTTATGTTTTGCTTAGGAGGCTGAAACAGAGCAGAGGACTGCTATTTCATACTGCTTAAGAACTCTATTATAAGTTATTCTATTTGTAGGTTGAAGGGAATGTGAGACAATCATAGGCATTATTATTATGCCACTGCATAGTAAGTTCTGTTTTTTTAATGTGACTCAGCTTTACATAAAATATTGTGATGTAGTTGTAAATATTCATTATAATGCATTGATTGTCAGTGTTATCAATAAATCCGAGCACCTGATTTTGCTATTACCTCTTTATTATTGTATTTACACCTTTTGTTTTCTAAAAGATGCTGCCAGAAGATGCTTCTTTTGCCAGAAGTTCTTTTTGCGCATCTGGCCAGTATGAATATACTATATTCAGTTAACACAAACGTTTGTTTTATATGTATGGCAGAATAAGTAGTTTAAAATTATGTTCCTCGAGTGGCTTTGCTTGGGAACAACCTGTCTGATTCTGGACAGGGAATTAAGCAAGGATGGAAATAGTTCTTAGCAGCAAGTTTTAAGTTTTAGCCACTGGCTGAAGATTCTAATTTGAACTGGAGCTGTGCTGACTGTTGCATGCTGGTGAAGAGTCTGTTTTAAAATAGCCTTGGAAATTATCCTGTTCTGCAGTAGTTTATTTTTTGTTTCTTTGCCAGATGGATTATGGCATTTGGAAAGGCCTCTTGGATGCTCTTACAGCTGATGTTAAGGAGAAAATGTACAACGTGTTGCTGTTTGTTGATGGAGGATGGATGGTTGATGTTAGAGAGGTAAAATGAGTTTTTATATCATGACACAGACCACAAAGCACAGATTGTACCCAGTTGTACCCTTGTCACCTTTAGTTTGATGTGTTCCCGTTTAATTTGCTCTGGCCTTGCTGTGACCAGTTACAGCTTGCTTCCCCTTCAGTTACCGTACAAATCATATCTCACAGACCAGTTTAAGCTGGTTAGTGCAGTTTTCTACCTCTGATGCTACTAATTTTGTGGTTATGCTGAGTTGCCTTTTAAAAGAAGATTTTCTTAATACTGATATGTTATTTTGCTCTGATAAGGATGCTGAGGATGACCCTGAGCGAACACACCAGATGATTTTGCTGCGAAAGCTGTGTCTGCCAATGATGTGCTTCTTGCTGCACACGGTGCTGCACAGCACTGGGCAGTACCAGGAGTGCCTGCGCCTAGCTGACATGGTCGCTTCAGAGCGGCACAAGCTTTACACGGTGAGTTAGTGAGAGCTGCAGGCAGCTCAGCTTACATTTAAAAGCTTCGTGGGTTGGCTGTGGAAGAAGCTTCTATATAGAGAGGAAGATGCCATATGTTCCTTAGCATGGTAAGTTTCTTTATCGCTTCCAATCCACAGCAGCAGTAAAGGGTCTCCTTGTATTCTGACTTAAGGAATCAAAGAGTTAACTTTGAAACACTGAGGATGATGGCCAGTGTTTCGGCAAGCAGTTCTTCTGAATACTGCAGTTACTAATTTTTGGATGGGAGCTGTTGAACTGAATTAAGTTTTGAGGTGGGATTCCATGATCTTAAAGGTCACCACTAACCTAAACAATGCTACGATTCTAAGTTGAGCTGTAGAATTGTAATTGATTTTACAATTACCTTTCATTTCAGGATGTTGTATAAGTAGGTTTTGTTTTGGAGCACTTGGTTTACGCCTTTCTTTCACTACAAAAGCCTGAAAAACAACCTTAAAATGAGACAGAGCTATCTTAAGCCTACCTTCAGGTTTTGGATGGTGCTATTAGCTTCCTGTGCCTTATTAAATGTCATTCTGAAATGCCTGATGTTCATGCTGTCTTAAATAGAAAGAAATAATAGAAAAAATAGTAACTTAATTAACCACCATTTACTTCAATATCAGTGCTATTCACTGCAAATAAATTTAACTATATTATGTTTGGTTTTTTATCATTCACTCCTAGGTATTTTCAAAAGAAGAACTCAGAAAGCTTCTACTGAAGCTGAGGGAATCTTCTCTGATACTTCTGGACCAGGACCTTGATCCTTTGGGATATGAAATTCAGTCATAGGTTTTCGTGTAGATACTTGAAAAGACTTCTGAACATGGACATTCTGCTTACATAAAACAAAGTCATTACTGGGACAGACTCTTCTGATTTTTCGGGGGACACCCCCCCCCCCGATTTCAATTTAAACTTGAAAAATTTTGACCAACTTCAGAGATGTTATTTGTTATACAACCTTTTTCATAAATTTTTTTTCCTAATAAAAGTGCTTCAAAAAGAGAAAATGTTTGTTCATTCTAATCTGTCATTATATAAATGTGGTGGTTGTATGAACCTCTTTAATCTCTTTGCTACGTGCCAGAAAGACCTGCTCATAGAATGAAAACATTACTTGGCGGGCAAAGAATGTGCAAGGCTACAGTGGGGAGAAAAGTGAGACTGCAGGAAAGCGTATGTGGAAGGTAGGGGAGAATACAAATACGTGGGGCTGGAGGAAAGGAACACCAAAAAGCAAAAGTGAGGGGCTACATCCAACCCTTCAGAAGAGAAGGCAGCCTTGCTTCAGGGCTTGTGCTGTTCTCACGTACATTGTGGAATTGCTAAAATGCTGATGGAATCCTGAACCAGAGGATGTTCATACATTGAAACTCCCATGTTTGAAATGTTGTAGTTTATTTAGAAAGCTTGTTCTGCCCCTGTTTACATGTGTAAACGCACGTTCAGCTGCCTTTCCCTCAACCAGAGCGGCAGGGCCGTAGTGCAGTCAGGCGAGGGCTTTGGCTCCTTCACCCAGCCCGTGCCTTCTGACGCCTGGCAGAGCACATTTGTGCCGTGCCTGTCAGTACCTACATGTCGGTGTATTTGTGGAAATGCCCATCCCAGCCGTGGAGAGGTGCCTGGGAGGGCAGGTGCTCTGCTGGGCACGGCCTGAAGGGAGGCTGTAGCCACGGGGGGGTTGGTCTCTTCCCCCAGGCGGCCAGCAACAGGGCAAGGGGGCACGGGCTTAAGGAAATTTGGGTTGGATGTTAGGAAGAAATTCCTCACAGAGAGAGTGATCAGGCACTGGAATGGCTCGCCCAGAGAGGCGGTGGATTCACCGTCCCTGCAGGTTTTTAAACTGCGACTGGACGTGGCACTCAGTGCCATGGTCTGGTAAACAGAGTGGAGTCGGACCAAGGGTTGGACTCGGTGATCTCGGAGGTCTTTTCCAACCCAGTCGAGTCTGTGATTCTGTGACACGCAGACACACACACACACACACACACACACACAGCCCGGCCCCGCTGCAGTGCCCGTGCCCGCAGCGCCGCCGCTCTCGGTCCGTCGGTCTGTCGGTCGCTCGCTCGCTCGGTCTGTCAGTCGGTCTGTCTGTCGGTCGGTCTGTCTGTCAGTCGGTCTGTCGCTCGCTCGCTCGCTCGGTCTGTCAGTCGGTCTGTCTGTCGGTCGGTCTGGCTGTCAGTCGGTCTGTCGGT
>VWZF01006235.1:754142-861685 GCA_013396755.1 Sclerurus mexicanus | reverse complement strand
GGGGGGGGGCGGGGCGGGGGGGAGGGGGGGGGGGGCGCCGGGGGGCCGCGCCTGACTCCCGCCGTCTGCACCCCGCAGGTCCCCATCACGCTGGGCGTCTTCCTCAACTCCTACTACGACGTGAAGTTCAACGCGCTGGGGCTGGCGTTCGCCACGCTGGGCGTGCTGGTGACCTCGGTGTACCAAGTGGTGGGTACAGGGCCGGGCCGTGGCGCGGTGGCCGGCGGGGCACGGAGCACACGCCGTGCTCCCGAGCCGGCCCAAACAGCGCTCCCAGCTGCGGTGATTCGCCCCGGGGAACTGGGGAACTGGGCGGCCTTGCTGCCAAACACTGGGGTGCCGTCTTGTATTTCCAAGAGGCAAAGGTTGCTTCAGCGGTAAAACGCCTTTTTTTAATACAGGGAGCAGATGTTATTGCTGAAAGGAGTGCCTTGCATTGGAGCCTTTCCCTAGAAAGGACGTTTTCCACTCCTTCAGTCAATCCCGTGGTTCATCCTTGAGCTGTTTACGTTTTATTGGCATCCTTCAATTTTGACTGTGCACAGGCTAAACTATTTTTGTAGAGGGTGCATTAATACATAGGCACAACATAAACAAAATGCAACCTTTCTGGATGACTGTGGTTATAAAAATAGGTATTATGTCCGAGGATTGCCTTAGCCCTTTCTGCTGCAACAATATACTGTTAGCTCAACCGGTTCATTACGGGCCAAAACTGTAAAAGCCTCCCAAATTGGAATCCTCTGTCATGTTGATGTGATACTCATCCATTTAAATGTGAATTTATTTGCAACAGGTGTACTGTGCCTCTAAAAGAAGTGAGGCTCTTTGACCTGTAGTGTGTAAGATGATAAATAATGGTCTCTTGTCCTGTTTTGGGGCGAGAGGGGGAGAGAGATGCTGTATAATAACTTTAAATGATGGTGTGTGTACTGGAGAAATGGTAGTACATGGGTGAAATTATTCCATAATGTTAAAAAAACCCAACACTTTAGCAAGTTTATATGCTGGAATCCATGCTACCAGTTAATGTGATTTATGAAATATTAAACATCATTCGTAAGCCTAATATAAGTTGCATCTTTTTGGCTGTAACATCTATCTTCATGGCCATCGGTAACTTAATATTTCTTAAAGCAGGCCACCTTAAAAATTGAAGTTAGAGTCAGTTATAATCAATACTGAAATGAAATCCATTAAATTTGGAATAAACTGGCAAAAGAAAGGCAAACGTTTCCTGGGTTTGTTAGCTTGTATGTGGAGGAAAATGAGAAGAAAGGTGCATGCAGAAGCAGATCTCTGCTTTGGCAAAGGTACTCAGCTCCATCACAGACAGGATCTGGAATTTGTGTTGAGTATAAAAGGGAGCTGGCATATTTTTCCTCATTTTCCTACCTTTTTGTTCTTCCTCAAGGGCAGTACTTCACCCCCAGGCCATGGCAAAAAGGAAGGTTTCGGCACTCAGGATTTTTTCACTGTATCTGCATCTGATTTTCTCCTCTCACGGGTTTTGGGCTTGCAAGAGATAAACACATGGGGCCTCTAGTTAGGCAAAGGTGACGCTCAACAGTCTGCAGTATTGTCCATGTGAGTTTCCCTCTGTGTTAGCAGCCAGCTTGCTTTTGCTCAGGTTTTCAATTTATGGGGTTTTTTCCCTCATGTTTAACAGCTTTCTCTTTTGGTTTTAGTGGGTAGGTGCTAAGCAGCATGAGTTGCAGGTAAACTCTATGCAGTTGCTGTACTACCAGGCACCAATGTCCTCAGCTATGTTGTTGTTCATCATACCCTTCTTTGAGCCAGTCTTTGGAGAAGGGGGAATATTTGGGCCCTGGACACTTTCTGCTGTGGTAAGGCTTTTATTGACTTTATTTAAATAATTATCACGGATGTAGTTAAACTTGATAGTAAGATACGTTTCTTTATGAAACAGGTTTTTGTACAGCCATTGGCTGTGGTGACATGAGAGGGGCATGTGCAGGAAAAAAGCCCCTTACTGAGTCTCTCTGTATCCTTCTGTCCAAAAAAGAGGCAATGTCATATTCTTACCAATGCTGATCATGCTCCTCAGTGGTGGGTCGTTTCTTGTAGCACTGCAGTTTATGAATGGGATAGCAAGTATTCACAATAATAAAATCAGATATTTTGCTAACGTAGTTTTTGTTGTGATGATAAAAAAGACTTTGTCTCAAAGGTAAAGAATGCAACCTCTCTGTGTGCGAGCTGCCACATTTTCTACATCACTCTTAAATGTTCACCAAGAGTAAAGGGAAAAGGGCTTGTGGGTCTCTCTGTGTATTTATGGACATCATACCCTGAGCTGCTTATACACATCACCAGTGTCTGTACTGATTTGAAGCTGTTTCTATTTTTATTCTCTGTATGTTTTTCTTGCCTGAATCTTTGCATTTGAAAGCAAATGAAACTAAATAAATAACCTGGAATGTATCTACAGGTCGGATGACTGACTGTGTCCATTAATCCACAGATAATGGTACTGCTGTCTGGAATAATAGCCTTTATGGTAAACTTGTCCATTTACTGGATCATTGGAAATACGTCACCTGTCACGTATCCTTTGTAACACTGTTTCTGGGTGAATTATCTTGGAATTCATTTGGGCTGATTTACTGATTTGGTAACCTGCCTGCTTTATCTTAAGTGATGAAGCTGAAAAAGCATGTTCGTGTTTTAGTGTATTTTTTTTTACACTAAGGGTAAGTAAGGGTGGTTCCCTTGCTGACCTTCATACCTGCAAAGAATATTAAGCCATGCTTTGGCTACCTTGAGGAAGTGTTGGCATGCCAGTCAGTTTGTAGTGTATGATGGGTGAGAGGCTTTAGGTGGAGGATAATGCTCACACCTGCAGAGATGCAAGAAAATTGCATGAGTTGGAGTCATCATGGCCATACCATTGCATGCTTTGGGTGTACCTAATGAAATTTCCAAGTGTTTCTTTTTACAAAAAATAATACTGGTATTTGCTATTATCCTTAACAGATGTCTAGGTATAACATGTTTGGACATTTCAAGTTCTGCATCACCCTCCTGGGAGGGTGCCTCTTATTTAAGGATCCACTGTCTGTTAACCAAGGCCTTGGAATTGTGTGCACATTGTTCGGCATTTTAGCCTACACGCACTTCAAGCTTAGTGAGCAGGAAAGCAGTAAGAGTAAATTGGTGCAGCGTCCATAAAGCAGGAGTTTCTGAATATTGTTGTGAAGGAAAACAAGTATTTAAATATGCATTGGTTTTAGAATGCACAAAATTGCCTCATTCATTTAGATCTACGGTTTTAGTTTAACCACCAGGATCATTATTCTGTAACTAAACAAATGAACTGAATTATGTAAAATGCTGGGGTTTTGCCATCTCAGTCCGTCCTGTCCTTTTCATTAAATTAAAACAGTAACTTAAAAGACAAAAAGGCACACTTCAAATTGCTGTGGAAATTGTACCGAAGTAATTATAATTTTTGCATACCAAATGAGATCATGATGGCTACAGTTATAATGCAGAAAGACAGAAAGAAAAGGAATCCTGTCTCTGTGATCTTGCCAGTATTGCTGTTGTGAAGAAAAACTTGGAGGCACTTTTATGAAGATGTTTTGGTATGTAGTAATGCTTCCTCCTTTCTGTCTGGTAAACAATGAGAAGGGAAACATACTTTGTTCAATCGGTTTAAAAAAGGCTGCCAGACTCATTCCTATTTCTTGTATGCTTTCTTATCTGTGTTTGGCTTCAACAGAGGGATAGACTTTTGGCTGAAGAAAGCAGAAAAATTACAGGTGGAGAGAGACGAGAGGTGAGAGTGGAAAACTTGAAGCCATAGGCCAAGCTGTAGAAAAGTAGGAAATGAGATCTAAATAGTTCATCTTCAGTTTTTCTATTAGTCTGTCAAGACATTTGTGAAGTAATTAATGGTTTGGAAAATTTTGTTACTGCTTTCTAATTTTTCTCTGTGCCAAAACCAAGACTTTACATGAGATCTTGTAAATACTTGTGAGCCTAATAAAATCTCTGGTTTTGTGGTAATAACCAAATATATTGCAGCCCTTGCACACAGACACCCATGCTAAAAAATATTTTGGAGTAATCTTCGGAAAGGTCACTGTCTGTAATGGGCATGAAGATTGCCCAGTTCTCTCTCTTTTGCCTTCAGCCGCACCTCCCTTGCTCCCACACCTTTGCCCAGAAGTTACCTTGGGTGGGATCTGCAGCTTTGTCTGTTGTCATTGTTTTAAGGGAGAGGCCCAGCGGGCTGTCTGGGCAGTGCTGGTTAAGACAGCATTTCCTCAACAGACAGTCCTGGGAAATATATCCCAGTGACAGAAGTGTGCAAGATGGGACCTACTTCGGTTCTAATTCAGAAATGCTCTGAAAATTATTTTATGACAGTATCAGGCACTGATTTTGACGATGTGGATGGAAGCAGTTGAGTGGTGTTCTAGTTAAAAAAAGGAAAGAAAAAATAACTGGTTTCAGTAAATCTGGTGAGAACATATGTTTGCTAGATTTGCAGGGTTAGAATTTAATTGCAGTATCTTAATCCTTACGTATTGGGGTTTGTTTTATCTTCATCTACCTCTATCAGATTTAAAGAGGGGAATTACATGAACAAAACCAAGTATTTAAGTTTTGCAGCCACGGGCAGAAATAATATTTAGTTCTTCTAAGTTTTACACAATAGAGGTAAGAAGTCTTTATGTAGGAAACAGTTCAGCTTTTCTCAAGCTTGTAAATTATTTATTCTGTTACAGAGTTCTTAAGAAAAAAACGTTTCTCTGTGTAACCTAAGTTTACACCATAATACTCTATTATTATTTCAGAGTTAGAAATACCTGAATAATTTTACATCTTTACCAACTGTTTCTTGGACATTGTACCGGTCCAAGGATAATTTTTTTATACATTTTTATGGATTTATATTATTAGTTTAAAAATACCGCCTGGACTACTGAAAGACATGTTCAGACGGTCAAGCTCTGGATGCATATCCTTCAGTATGTACACTGAGAAAGCCATTTGCATTAATTTGTGCTGCGCACAAAGTTCTTCTGAGATGTAGATAGACCGCCAAGACACAGTTAGAAAACAAGTGAATTAGATGCCTATATGACAACAGTATTTGAGATGAGACCGATGTAAAGTGGCAGAATGAACGAAACAACCATGTTTGGAAATACAAAAGACTCCTTAAGGAGAGGAGCAGATCTGCAGGAGAAAGTTAACAGTATCATTAAAAAAGTACATTATAAATAGAATCCGTTGCTGGAACGTGTGTGGGGGGGTGTCACTTAAGTGACATGATTTTTTTTTCATACATTCAGGAACTCTCCTTTGAGATTTATCTGTTGTATCTAATAAATAAAGTATCTTGAACTTTGTCATATGGTTCAGAATATTAAATTCAGGAGGTTTGTGTAATCGTGGGATAAATAGATCTTTGTATGTATTGTTCCTTTGGATACCATGTGTAGGGTGGGAATAAATTTTGATGACTTTGCTGATACCTGCTTATTGCAGGGGAGAGGGGTTGTTCTTGTCTTTTTTCATCTTCTGTTTGAATTGCATACACTTTGGGGGTCTAGGGGTCTATAAGACAAAATGGTGCCACACGGATTTCTACCTATATGAATATTTCATTGAGTTTGAATGTTTTGCACTTGTGGCAGAAATTAGGGAAATTTTAAATCCTGAGGTAAAACTGGAGTCATAAAATTACTGATGCTTACATGGTGGGAAACTTGCTTATTCTAGTTTTTACTACATCAGTTGAGTGTGTTTTCCTATTAATTATGTATATTTCAATCACTTTTGACTTCCCTGAAAATCAGAGACTTGTCATCTTTAGCAATATGTAGTCATCACCCTGTGTATGCTGTTGTAATTGGAGCCATACCATACAAACTGTGGTGTTTGCTTTCTGCTTTTCATTTTACTTCATACTCTACGTATGACTAAGCTGTGGTAGCAGGATGAGCCTTGGTCCTTTTCTGCCATTCAGTGCTTTGCTGCATATATTGCTATCCTTTACTTAAAAAAGCTACCACTGATGTCGTTCCAGTGTAAATGCTAGTGTAGGTACCAAAGTAGCATTTAAAAATGTCGATTATTCTGATTCAAATGAGTTATGTTTGCTAGCCTTGTCCCCAAAAACACTTCAGAACAATATACACAAGGTTTTCCCATTTTCCCCAAAGGAATAGGAAGTATGCCTTCACTTATAAGATGCTCAGTTCAAAGCTTTGTGTTGCCTTTAACTTTGATAACTCGGCACTTTTTTGACAGACACTGCATCTAGTTTTGTATGACTTGCTAAATTCTTGCAGGCACTGTGCAGGGCACTGTGCCAGGGGAGTTTTCCTGTTGATGGGTGAACAGCTACTCTCTCGGGCTTGAGGTTGAAGGAAAGTTGTTTGCTGCTGTTATGTGTATGAAAAGGAGGTTTGTCTTGCAGGAATTCTACCTTCAAGACAGAACTGCAATTCAGCAGGACTGTGTCCTCTCTCTGTCTCATTTCATGAAATAAATGCCCAGCAATGGGCCGGGACTAAAGCAACATTAAAGCCTTGTTTGGGCTACCCATAGTTTTTTATTGAATTCTTTTTAAAATATTAGTGGTAGTCGATGCTGGTTAAATATTAAGGTAAAAGTCTTATTTTTATAATATCTTATTATATAAGTTTCCTAGGAGTTCTGTAACATTTTGGAGTACAGCTAATGTCTAAGCCATGTCTAGTTTGTCAAATCTTCTGCAAAATCTATCAAAAGATCATGATGGCTTTCCTAACTGGCTGTATATGTTTATACAGTTGGGCTGCTGAACACTGGCACACTGTTAAGGTATTTAGCAGTGACTTAGAAACATCTGGCCTGAAATTCACCAATGTAATCGGGAAAAGAAAATGTAGGCTCACCCTCATAGGTGAGAGCGCTTTTTATCTTCCTGGGTTTTATGTTCCTGCTTTTAATAACAAACAGGCTGCAGGTTAAGGGAATTCAGAATGCAGGCCTTAGTGTCCCTCAACTCACCTTTCATATTAAGATTTTTCTTCAAAGACATCTGTTTTGCTCCCTATTACATAGTTTGTCTTAAGTAGTTTTTAAAAGAAGCAGAGTTTAGATTAAAGATATGTAGGTGTTTGCTTGTGTTATGGGTTTTTTCCTCTCAAAATTTTATTTTAGCCTTCAAAACCTAACTCCCATTTGATGAGAAAAACCAAAAAAGAAAATAATTTTTAATAAATGAAAGGCAGTGGTGTATACAGTGAAGATAGGTTTTGTTTTGGAAAAGAATTTCACTCTCCTAACTTTAAAGATGCATCTCTTTGTTTTTCTACTATTCCAATCAGGCAGATGCAGAGAAGCACCAGCTCTCTTCTTCATACAAATTCACTCTCTTCCTGTGGGTGCTCTCTCTGATATCAGTCTCAGACTTCCATTTGACAGCACAGTTGCTGCAAAGATGATTGAGATGTCAGCTGCAGAGGGTTAAGAACATGAAAGAAAAAACTATCAGCAGGAGCTGATAGAATCTTGAGTAATGAGAAATCCTATTCTAAGACACGGAGACATCTCACCAAATAGACCTGTGCTAAGCAGTGGGGACAGGGTATGGGTTTGTCTCCAGGCAGGTATTGCAAAGAATGCAAGAGCTGAGTTGTTTGAATTCTTGCTGTGGTGTAGTAATTGACAAATTTAGTATAAACTAGTTTTTAATAGTATAAAAATTGAAAATATAAATGCCATGCAAAAAAAATGTCTGGATTCAGACAACATAAAATCTTTGCCAGGCTTGTCCCACGGCTATGGTTAACCTTCTTGAGAGAAGGGAGCTATTGTTCCTCCTCCCCTAGCCCAGTGATGCTGGGCGTAGTGAAGGAAGGTTTGTGTTCATGAAAGCTGTCTGCTTTTCTTCAGCTGTATCAGTTGGGCCAATGAAAACAGATCACCTCTCCCTGTGCAGCTTGTCGGGCTGAAGTTACTGTTTCTGCTTTCATGTGATTGTGCGCCTGTCTTCCTTGAGTAAGAAGACCTGAGAGTTCTAATGGACCTAATGATTCTATTCTGTGACTCTGGGAAAGAGAACGTACTCCATCGCCTCGAGTATCTGTAGTGTCCAGTCAGCCCTGCTGTAGAGGAGCCAGCCCAGCCCAAAGGGTCATAGTTACAATCTGCAGTACAATAAGGAATAAAGAAAGGGGAAGTGTGATCCCTTGCATTGTTTTAGTTGCAAGGCAGTTTTTAATACTTTCTCATTTTAGTCTTTGTCATTTCCCTTTAGTAGGTGCATAAGACGGCTCCCTTTCCTGTTTCAGTCTGCCCTTTATAATTATGACGTATTTTAGGGAATTCTAGAATTGAAATAGAAACTGTATCACTGCTTACATAAATATATTGACCTAGCCAATGTTGCTGGTTTTTACCGAGGGACCCTTGCCTGCCTTCCGGTGCAGAAAAAAGTGTTTAAAATACAGGAGGAATCAGGTTAACATGAATTAAGAGGTGATCTGCCAGCTCAGGAGTTGTATTTGCCTTTCCAGCTGCACTAGTTCAGTACCTAGTAGGCACAATATGCTGCCTTTATAATGGAAGGGCAGAAACAGACATAGACAGATGAAATGTAATGAAAGTAAAATATGGATTTAGAAACAAGTAGTGGGAATGATCCAAAGGTTGCTTAAGGATTAGCACTGCAAAGATATTTTCTCATCTGTTCATGGCTTCACTAGACCATTAATACAAGCCATTCATTTGAAGGCACCTGGTTATATTTGAGGAGGTTCAAGAAGCCCAGCATGACTGTGTGGGTAACTAGCACATGCAGGTTGCACATGCAGGATGCATATGCAGGCTAGCAGTGTGTCAGAAAAGAGCAGCTTTATTTTTAGAACCATAGATGGCTGTGTCTCATCCAGGAAGTGCAGGGAGGAGATCTCTGATTGAAGTACAGCGTAAGAATGTAATTTTTAATGACCTTGGCACAGAAAACTTGCATTTTTTTACTTTCTTACAAAGCAGAGGCTGAGAAGGAAACGTTTAAAGGAGATGTGTTCTGATCAGGTGAAGCACATGAAATAATCGTAGGTATTGGGACCACAGAATAGAGGTGGTTGTGATTAAAGAAAAAAAAAAGGGACAATGGATTAAGAAATAACTGAGAAGAATATACAGCACATAGACCTTATATTTAAAAACCTCCCTAAATATATAAGTTTAGATGCTTAGCTCCACGATTAGGCAGCTGCATAGCAGGGTCAGATTTGTCAGTGTGAGCTTCTTCCCTTTCAATAATACTTAGTAGAGAATGGCACTGGCTCAGCATTTCCTGAAATGAAGCTGCATAATTGACAGGTTTGACTTTTTTTTTTGTCTTCAACTAAATTAGGTATACAGTTCAACAAAGAAACTGAGGCCTTGTTCTGCTTCCTTACCTGGCCCAGAATGTTTTTAATCCTCCTTAGTCCCTGGGGTAAAAGAAAATATTTGTGCACTTTTATTTTCTGTTGCGTAACTAACTAGAATGGTGACTGAATGGGTTTTGTTGTACAATACACAAAAGTTGTGTATTAAAAACTTTGAATAAGATCTTGTCATTTATTTGCATGTGTCCATGTTGATTCCACTTAGGTTTCTGACTTAGAGCTGGATGAAAAAAGCCTCTCTAACTCCTGTTTATATGGCATCAACTGTTGTGAAATTGAGGCTTCTCTCCAAAGAGTTGAAAGCAATGTTAAGGTCTCCTGGTATCCAAAGCGGTTTACTTGTAAATGTGTTTCTTGTGGTGATTAGTTAAAAACTGTTTTCCTATTTGTTAACCCAGCTGAGAGAAGAAACTTGACAGTGGCAGTCATATGCCCCTTCAGGCAATCATGACATGTTTCTGAAAACACATGATCTCACTTTTCTAAGTGGTAAGGTGGTTCTTCTGATCAGGACTGACAATGTACCAATACAGTTTGCATAAGACTGTTGTATAGGTAGGAAAAAAAGAGGGATAGAGATGTAGTAAATTTGTTTCCGAAACAAAGCCCAAGCAAAACTGTCCCAAAAAGGCTATTTCAATTCATGGATACCTTTGTCTCTATCTGGGATGGACATGTAAACCTTAATTCTATACACCTAAACCTACATTCTCAATGAGGTCCAGCTGACAGCAGTGTGAATGGACACTGAGCTGGGATTGCTGAGCACCCACATCAAGCTGGTTTTGTAGAACTGCATGCAAGGTTACAGAACCAGCTGTACCTGGGTGTCATTCAAACCTCATTTTGGATGCCGAAGACAGGAATTAAAATTCAGAAACTGGGAAACTAGATTTAGTGAAAGACATGCTCTCAGCACACATTATATGAAATGACAGTGTCAGTGGAATGTCGTGTTCCTGCTTAAAGGCACAGTTCCTCTTCCTCCCCATGGACACAGCTTGGGCGCGCACTTCTGCACCTCACCTGACTGAGCTGGGACATTCCCATGGCCCTGTGCCATGGGACACGACTAGCCATAGCCACGACACCATAGCCACGACTGGCTGTAGGGCAAGTCGATGGCTTCCCGTGGGGCCGGGAGGTTTTGGTGCCGGGACGAGGGAGAACAGTGCCCCCCGCCGGCTGGAAACGGGAGCGGGCGCGGCGGGGCGGGGCGGGGGCGCCTCTCTCCGCAGCGCGCAGGTAACGCGCACACGCCCAGCCCCAGGAGGCAGAACGTTTTGAAGGAGAAGGTTTCACACATAAACGAAATGGTGAGAAAACCCTGTTTTCATATACAGCTACCAGCTCAGACAGAAGCCCTCAAAGAGTTTCTCAAGCACTCCACAACATACCTGTGTGCCTATAAGTGATCTTGGATTCTCTGGGAGACTAGCTGGCTCTGAGCTGCTTATTTCCTGCCTCTGCAGCCTCCTGTGGACTGGCAACTCTCTTTCCTTTGTACCCTGTATAAAGGGAAGATCTTTGGGGGGTATATTGTATATTGGTTCTATTTTTCAATGTGCTCTATTTAGCTGAACATCAGTTAGTTTTGCTTCTGTGAAGAAGCTTTGTTTGCTTGATAGCCTATAGTAATTTACTGGGTGTCACACAGATCGCTGGGATATTATTTTCCAATGCTGGTTAATTTTCTAATCAGCCAATTGTCCCTAAACAAACCAGGATTTAAATATCTTGTAGTTACATATTCTCAGTGGTTTTACTGAGTGTAAAAATAAGATAAGCAAGTGTCCCTCTCTTCAGAGTTTCCTTTTAAAAATGGATGTAAATCAGTGCATGTAAAGAACACTAGAGCATTGAACACCAGAACCAAAACCTAGTAAAAATGGACAGTTGATATGCATACATAAAACAGATAAAACCATAACGTTTCCTTAGTTTTGCTGCAGTCATCGTTTCGGTCTTGCATAAAATAATCGTATGGCTGTATGGACCAAAAGGACTCGGCCTGTGTGCACGCGTTGCCAGTGCTGTGTGACAGTACTGCTCCCCAGCTCTTCGAGGCTTCTGCTTTTCCAGAGACGATTGTCCTTCCCTGTCTGTGTCAGCAAAGAGGAACGTGTGCCCATGCTGCGGTCTCCCCCGGATACAATGCTTTGAGTAACAGTTTAACGTGCCAGACTGAGAACTGAGATGTGAGTAGCGATCGCTCCAACTTGTGTTGTGTTGCAAAGGCGGTCACTTTTGCCAGGAAAGTCCCATCATCCGCAAAAGGGAGTGATGGTTTGAGCTGGAGCAACTTGCTAGAGCTGCTGCTATCTGCACAAGTGGAATGCAAAATACACAGCTGAGACATGCTTTCTACAGATTTCAAGACGTACATTTTCAAATCAGCTTTCATAGAAGCAGCTTGAAGTACAGAGCAAATGAGCTATAAAACACAACGGCCTGCAAATTACCATTAAAAGTGTCTTCACCTGTACAATCAACACAACTCATTTTACAAACCCTTCAGCTCCCTTGCAACACAGGAAAAGCTGGGTTGGGCTAGCTAAACTAATTATCAGTGATAATATGCACTCTTTACTTCTCCCTAAGTACCACCTGAGGGAAACTTCTGGGAATTTGGACCCAATTCTATCACAGGAGATACTGCATCACTCAGGGCTTATCACTCAGGTGACTGATACCAGAGGTAACATTCAAGGGGTGGTTAGATGATAAGGAAAAGACCACTGAATGGCTCCCTGACTTCAGGAGTTTTGCCATCTCCAATCCTCTGCTTCCAGCTGTGGGTTCCCGATGCTTTTTTTGTGATGTCCCACGTGTTCGTGATAAAGCAAGCTAACATACTAGCAGCAAATACAAGTATCCTGCTGTTGAATCAGCTAAATCTGTGGTCAAAGGAGCCAAAGCCAGTTCAAAGAAATACTTGGCTGGGAATGCACAGCTCCTGGCAAGGCCATTGTTTCAGTAGGACTCAGGGCATTCTTTGGGTGAGATATTTGATGAGCTCAACTGCATCACCAAGTGTGCATCAGCAAGGTGGCTGAGGCAGTCCAGCACTACACTTCTTCCTAAAAAGGTCTCACCATCAGCTTGCAGCCATGAGTGAGGAGACAAGAAGGTGAATGGAATACCTCTCTTGCAGTGTTGTGCTCTGAAATCAGCCAAGCTTTATATAGGCTTCACCTTCAGTAATTCTGCTGCCTAAGCTAGTTAAAGCAGATCCCACCTTTTCCCTGCCTACCTGTCTGCTGCCATTCCAGTGATGTCCTGGGCAAGCTGCTATGTAGCTACTCAGGACTACCTCAGGGAACTGATCTGTGGAAAAACTGCATAATTTCTCAGGTGCGCCAGAACACTTTATCCATGTTATACCATAGCTGCAAAAATACCTGTGCCAGTATAACAGAAGGGGCAGCAAGAGGATGGAAGAGGTGGATGGGAAGAGATCTCTCTGAAGTAAAATGCCAACAACCAAAGAAGTACATTCTGAGTCTTCATTATCTTGCCATTAAACACATCAATTTTAGCGTGGCTGTGCATCTGAGTAATCCCCACAGTTGGCAGGTTTCTTTGAGCAGAGCAGGCAATGTGGCTGATTAAGGAGCACGCAGAGGGTAAGACAGGCCCAAGTCAACGATTCTCTGCAACTCTACCTACATCCCATCTGGTAAGAAAGAGGAAATTAGATTTTGTGGCATCCCCTGCATTGAATGAGTTAAAGATCAGAATTGGCAATTGTCTGCCGAAAAGGGTGGCCTGTATACTCCCTGATCCTCTTCAGTAAATATGGGGGAAAATAAGTTGTTTTGAGAATCTTTTTGAAACTGTATTTTGGTATGTAAAGCCAGAAGATCTGTGCTCTCAAATGTCTCATTGCTGTGCACTTCTGTGTATATTTGTTTGAGGCTATTTTTGCTTATGTGAGGAAACTTCAGGCTGTCTCTTGAACAGTCAAGTCACTATGGAGCAATATCTTGCAACAATGGATTTGGGATTTTTTCCCCGTGAGTAGCACTACATGATGTGTTTCTCTCAAGGTGTTCTACCATGCTGCGTGCCCTCTGGCCTTGGCTCATACCTGAAAACATGTTGTTAAGATAAATAAGGTGGGTCAGAAGTCAAAGCCCAGCGCCTACATATCTCTCCAGGTACACAAACAAATGCAGAAGAAATTGCCAAGAGAGATGCACAGACTCAAAGCTACCACAGCTAAAAAATTATTTTTAAACGACAGGGATCGTGATCTAAACTAAGATGCTAACATGGATCCTGCAAAACCAGCTGAGTCAAGGAATACCAAGAAGTTCATGCACTTGCTTTTTCTAAAGGCAAGAGATAACTGAGCTGTTAATATCTCAATGGAACCAAACAAAGCACAGAACAGTATTTTGCATGTATCATCATCTGCAGTCAGAGCTTTAGTTTGTGTCCTCCTTTTCCAGTGGCATCAGTGGGTTTGTGCAAGTTTTATGCATTAATTCCAAAAGCCTTTCTTTGTGTGCTGTAGATGGAAAAACTGCTTTTCTGCACCAGATGGTGCAACCACCAACAAACCTCCCCTGACAAACCTCCTGCCAAGGCCAGTGGGGTCTGAGTCCGAATGCTTGGAAACTGCAGTGATGTCTGTCAGACCAGGTAATGGAACTGGGGCAGGTGGCAGAAAAACAAGCTTAGTGGCACACACAGCCTTCAAAAATTCATTTGGCTTAATGCTTCCTCTCTTCAAACATTGCCTTCCTGATAAAGACTGTGGATGTTATCCTGATCTGTATTGTATTGCCCACCAGTACTTAGAAAGAGGTTTCAGTTTGTAGGGCAGCTGGAGTGGGGGATTTCCCTTAATTTTCCTGTTTCATATTTAGTGAGAAAAAAAAAATTATTCTTGTAAAAAAACCAAGTCATGGACTTGTTCAAGTCTCTCTAGTTCAGCTGGCCCCATCAGAGTCCTCCTCAGGCTAAAACATGCCACGTACCACTACTAGCTCACTTCCAGGTGGAAATTACGAAGAACCAAAACTCTACAATTAAAAAAGAAAAGCAGAGTGTGAAATATATGAATATTAGAACACTTTAAAAAAGGAGCAAACTCTTTTGCTATATGCTTCTTTATTGATCCATTCTACAACCGTTTTCACATGTAACTACCAAAAATTAAGACACACGAGTATTTGCAGAATGGTTTGCAAGCTCTTTGTATGAATCTACTTTTTGTGTCCAGAGTGTGTATATACACACACACACACACTATGGAAATATTAACAAAATCTGAAAAGCAGAAATTACATGGAGGAGAGAAGGAGACAAGGAATATGCAAGTACTGGGGGAAAAAACACTGTAGGGGGCAAAGAGGAGAAATTCAGAGGTGAATGTAAAAAAGAAGCTCAAGACAGTGCTGGTCATCCCAAACAGTGTCTGGGACCTGAACTGCAGGATGCCAAAATTCCACTTTGTTTGTGTTTCTTACTGCAGATGTGAGAATGGAAAACATGTTTCAGAGCTTTTTCCTTGATTCAGGGGGAAAACATGACATTTTCCCTTGATTTCTGTGACTGTCATGTTCCAGGACCTTGTCACAAAGCAGATTAACCATCACAGATGTTGCAGCAGAACTGCCTGCTGTATCTTTGTGGGTGACAAAACTCCTCCTAAGAACACCCAGTTCTACACTAGTTCCCTCCTGTATGTTGTGCTGATGCTACTATTCTGTCACTCCACAGAGAGAACCATTTGTTTCAGTGTCACTACTGTATTCCTTACCTATATGACGCTTCATGTTTGTGTTTAAACAAGTACTAATTCCCAGGCAGGCAACTGGGCACTGTAAAAAACTTCTCTTGCTTGGCAACAAGTAGTTGCATGTCAACTGTTGGGTGCTCAGGTGACATATGATCAGGGTCCACCTGAATCAAGGGAGACTATATGGATAAAAGAATAAAGGATTGGGTAAGCAATGTGGGTCTTCAGCAGGATGATTTAGCAAGGTATATCAGTTTATCTCAGAAAGTACATGGATCCATGCTTTATTCTTACTTGGGGGAGATTTAATCTCAAGGAAACTCTTCTCAGCAAATACACTTCCCTAGTGGGCTTTGAATATATATCCAGGGTTGATTACTTAGTCCTGCTTGTGATGGCAGTGAACTCTTGGAGGGAAACTACTCAAATTAACCTTGATGGTTTCAAGTCCAGGCTACCCCAGACACTAGTAATGCCTCTAGTAAATGTTCCAAACTATTTGTCTAGCTACTAGCATTGTTGTCTAACTGCAGTGCTGCAAGTTGTATGCTAAAAGCTGTACTGACAAAGCTATGCTCTCAAACATAGAGTCAGCAGAAAGGTGACTTTGTAATTCATCAGTAACTTCAATTGTATTAGCAAAAGCAGAGTGCTGAGGCTTTTCTCAGGAATGGATAGTTCGTGCTGTGTCAAGGAAAATCATGCACCAGTCAGTAAAGCTGCATCAACCAAACATTAAATTGTGGAGTAGACAATAAGAAGGTCTGCAAGGGAGGATGTTACAGAGGCTTTGTGATCTAAAGTACAGCATATATTCCTTGTATAACAGGCAGCTAGAAAGCAAGTATGGAAGCATATGGGGGAGATGTGGGCAAATGGTTTAGCAAGGCTGGGACAATTCTGGGAGATACATGATCAGGTATATAGAATGAATCTGAGTTAAGACACTGCTTGTGTAATAAGCAGGGGTTTGTTGTTAGAAACAAACGGTTCAAATAACAGCCAGACAGTTAAAATAATTTTTTGTCTCCCTTTCCTCTAACCTAGACTGCAGCCTAACTTGAATAGTACATCAGGCCTGACTGCATCATCAGCTGCGCTTCTGTCCATCCATGGCATCCCAAACAGACCGGATTTGAATTGCATGCTATGTTTGCTCTCAGCTTTTCCTAGATCTAGGTTGTCCCTGAATACATTTCAGTTTCAGACTGAAAGATACTTCCATCTTTCACATGAATCCTATTAGCCTGTGCAAGCTCCACACGCCCTTCTGGGCCACTCCTTTGAACAGAAATGCATTTTGTGCTGGACTGAACAGCACATTTGAATGACAAATGAACACTGGATTAAAAGAACAATTCTAAACTGAACTGGCATCATCCTAGTTTCATTAAATAAGACAGATGACCGTGGTTATACTGAGGCTTTTTCTGATCTCATCACATGCAATCAAGTACTTCTAGGGAAGGAGATATCACTGGATTATTTAATTTTCACAGCTACAGTTTAGTAAAGCAGCAAATGGTCACAATCTCGACACATACTTGACCCCCACTTAACAAGAAAAGCATGTTTCTTCACTCAGTGGTGTGCCTAACAAAAACTATTTGAGACTAAGAAGAGTCTTCTCCTGAGATTTTTCCCTTTCAGTTCTTCAGAATCATTCCATAAGCTTCTTTCAAAAGTGAGGACTAAACAGAAAACTAGAGGGGGAAAAAAACTACAAAAACCTTTCATTCTGTGTTAGCTATTGAGCAAAAGTTCAAAATAATGGGTTTATGTTCTTGCTAGTTGGCCTCCCTTCAGAAAGCAAGCACTATTGTTTTGTCTAATTGTGCTTGTGGCTGACTGAGCTGCTACTAAATAGGAATCAGACTTGGGCAGACAGACTACAATGTCTCCCAGATGGGTGAAGGAATAAGTATGCCAACTAAACAAAGGCAGAAGAGCTGCTGTCTTCTGATGTGGGATTGTTCCAGCTCCAGGTGGTTTTGAAGCAGCTGCAGTTAACATGCTCAAGAGCAGACACACCTGAACTGAGTAGCTCTGGGAGGGAGGTAAGAGCCTGTGAACAGCTACTAGAAAAACATTTTTGAGGCCCTCTTTTCCAGTCCATTTGAAATATTTTTTTTTTTCAAAATAAACAAGGTTGTTTCTGAAGTTATGGAAATGTAGGAAACTGCTGATCTCATATTTAAAGTGCCCACACAGTAAATGGTGTGATTCTTTGGGCTGTCCTGTGCAGGGCCAGGAGTTGGACTTTTGATAACCCTTTTGGGTTCCTTCCAACTCAGAATATTCCGTGATTCTATGATTAAATACTGCAGGTAGTTGAGCCCAGGGTGTGCACACAGGTGAAACTGCAGAACGCCTGCTGTGCCACCCAGTCTGCAGAGCAGCTGAGGTTGTTGGGAAGGGCAGTGCAGCCTTGGGCAGCTCAAATACACGGGTCCTGCACACAAGAAAAACACAGGCTGAACAGCAAAGCAGAGCTTAGTGTTCCCTGTTAAACAGCTGCAACAGCACTAAATGTGGTCTTTGGGTTTCCACTGCTGCTATGAGCCTTGCTCTTGATTCCTGCCTGTCATTACTCTCTGTTCAAACTTGCCCCCAGGAAGGCTGCGTCCCCCTTTCATTTAGTAGAATTTGGATGTCATTTATGCTAAGAAGTTTCTGGTACTGACAGACCTCTCCATTTGGATACATATTAGTTTATGAAATATAAGTTCCCTGAATCAAATTTCTTATTACTGTCATGAGGATTTCTTATCAATGCGCTTTTCCCTACAACAAAGCAGCAATGTCAAGAAAACAACAAAATTCTTTCTCCTCTATTTGTACAGAATTTTACTGACCCCCCCGTCTGGCACATGGGGTCACAGCTGCGGCAGGCAGGTCTAGCAGAAAGTCCCATTGAGCCACACATGCTGCAGTTGCATTTTAGTATCCTTGTTCTTTTGTCCTTTTGCCTTGAGGTGCCTGACAATCTGCAGCACACAGCTGATCACAGCTGTATGTCATACGAATAAAGATGCACTCTAAGGCTTCAGAAAGGATACATCAACACAGTGTAAGGCCCCAGAGGCTTGCTTTGAATTTATTATTATTTTTTCTTTTGTGTCTGGGAGCAGTTCACAGAGAACACAGGAGATTAACCTATCTGATAGCCAAAGAGCAGCAAACTGCTTGGAGATGAGACCTGTAAGGTGAGACAAATGCTGGCCACCTATGGCTCTGATCAGCATCTGGCAAGGACTGTTTAATGTATGTGTTGGATGCTGAAGAGACAGCTGCCAGGAAAGGATAGGTAGGACATGTTGGGAGAAAAAAAAAATACAATGAGGAACAAAAATCTGAAATTTAAGTATTTAAAGGTCCACCCATTCACTTGAATTGGGTGCCCCTGCAGCACAGCAACCCATCTTTCCTCTGCCATATGCACCTGTAGGTAGACTAGATCCATTTCAGAAAAAAATTTAGCTTGCAAGCATTAAACAATGAAATGTCTACAGCTAGAATCTGAATTTATATTAAAAAGGGTGTCATGTTAGTTAACCACACACAGTGTAAAGTGAGTATCTCCAGTTAAGGCAGCTGGGCCACATCTGCTCCAGATATTTTCTGTGGCATTGTAAGTAAAATACATAGGTGGGGTCTTGCTGTAGTGATTTCTCCTTTTCTTTTTACAACTTGAAATATTGAGGAAGTCAGCTCTCATAACTGTACAAGCTTATTACTTGCCCTTCAAGTAAAACTTTTTAATTAAACTTGTCCTGAATTATCAAGCACAAGAAAATAATTATGCATGTTGATGACATGGCATGTGCTGCATGAGTGACAAACAAAAGTGTTGCAGCACTGCATGTCAGAAGATATCCCCCTCTCTTCCTCAGCAAGCACAGACAGCATATTTTACCTATTTGCAGCCTCCCCTTACTCAAGATTAGTCTATTGGAGAAAAGAAATATTGTGCTTTAAAACTGATAAAAATTCTAGACAGAAACTTTTGGGTTTTCTGATCCTTAGCAGTTAATGAATTGGCAAGGGAAGTTTAAAGAATTCCCATTTAATCTCAAAGTCACTGGTCACAAGATGTCTACTGGTAGAGAAGTGGAAAAAGAAAGTCATAGATACCAGTTTGGCAAGTCTTGGACTGTAGAAAATTTATTGCTAATTTTAAAAAGCTCCTTAATTTCCATACAGCCTTAGCAAAATGACCCTGTGCTAAAGACACGGATCAATAATGTGATAGCTTGGGGAGAACTACATAAACACTCGTGGTTTGTTTCAATTCAGTAAAATGTATTTTGCATGGGAATTAAAACACTTTTGTGCCACATGAGGACAAGACTGAGCATTGGTAATGTACATCATCTGAATAAGCCCCTTGGTTTCTTCCTCCTGTATTTTTGTGTAGGCAAAATTTTCTCCTACTGATGAAGTTAGCTAGCTAAGGATCTCAGGAACTGCGGTGTTGGGTGAAAAAGGGAAGATATCTGACTTCTCCTGCAGGACATTCTGCTTGAAACAGATTTCTGCTTGCCTTGAAATCCCAGCACTAACAGGAGGTGAGCATGTTTCACAAAATTCTGGCAGCTTCTCAGCTGTCCCTCACTAGACTTGGAGCTTTATGCTCTGGAGGGATAACAAGGTCATCTTGAAGATCCATCATCACACAAATACCTAGATTTAAACCACTGCTGGAATTTTTACAAGGTTCCACGGTTGCTGAGAGTCTGTATTTGGCCAACAGACAAGTCCAGGCAGTTCTCCGCTGCTTGTTTGGACAAGTTAGTTGTCATGGAAAATTAGCATTACACTCCCTCTGCTCCTGTGTGTCTTTAAACACTGTCTGCAGCACTTCTGTTCTCTGGCAAATCTTTTCACTGTTCGAAAAATAATTTTAAGATTTCGCCCGTGGGCAAAGAAAACACCTGAGAATCAGAAGAGTCAGGCAGACTAAAAACCAACCCGTTCTGGCTGCAGTGTAACAACTACCGAGTACCTACGAAAGTGACATGCTTCCAAACACCCCCCACTTAAAAGCTACTCAGAAGTAGAGAACGGGAGATGGCAGGAATATAGGATGACAGCCTCCAGCTCTCTTTGGATGTGAGGTTTTCTCCTATTCCGTCTCTTCAGTGACAGAAGGACTCGGAAGGCAGGAGCGGCCGCTGCAAACCAAAGCGGCGTGCAGAGCCGCGGGTCCCCGCTGGCCGGCGCCCAGCCGTGTTCCGCTGCCCCTGAGTCGCTGCGGAAGGAGCCTTTTCTCNGCGGGTCGGAGGCGGCGGCGCTGCGGGTCATGCTCAGGCATGTCGGGCGGCGCGGCAGCCAGGCCCTGGCTTGCCCCCTCCGGGCGGCGCTATATAAGGCCGGGCCGGGCGGCGCCGGCAGAGCTTCGGGCACGCAGGGGAGCGGGCCGCGCCATCACCCCGCGGTGTGTGGCCCGCTCTGAGCTGGCTCTCCCCTCAGTTTTAGGCAAATGTGCAATACCAAGATGTCCTCCCTCACGGATGCCTCCGGTGTCACCGGTTCGGAGCAAGAGGCGCTGGTCAGTAGCTCTGTTTCATTCTTTTTGCGGAGTTTTTAGCAGCTAATTTAGAGGGATCGCTTTTCGCAGCGAGCGAGGGTTGCAGGAAAGCCGGGAAACCCGGTGGGGGTGATCCCTCTTTGATCCTGTAATTGTGGAGCAAATCTTATTCATGGTTGAGAGTTGAGGGTGATGGTTTAGGTCTAGACTCTCTCTCCTGGAGATCTACGATGGTTTTGCTTTCCTTTAGTTAAAAGGGTCTTATGCTCTGATTTGATCGTGGTAAACATTTCATGGTGGAAATTGTTAACAGGTCGCAGCTGAAGAGTTGTGGGAAATCTCCGTTGTGCAAACCATACTGTTTGTGAAATACTCTGAAGGTTTTCAGCTTTCTCCTCTCTTGGAGTTCATAAGCAAGTTGTAGGAAGAGTGCTCGTTTGTGTTTATGGCTTTGCGTATCCAGGCTTCCCATGATACAGTGACAGTTCTGCTGCCCTCGTTTTGTGCGTAAGCCTGAGGATGGAAGCCTGTTATACCTGAAATACGAGTTAAAAACAGCACATGTGCAATGATGTTTGGATGGGATTACCGTGTGTTAGAAGGGCAAAGCTTGGAAGTGTAGATTGACAGTAGAGCTTCAAAAAAGCGAAATAGCAGAACAACAAAAAGTGTTCAAAGTTGATTTTTTTTTTCATCTATTTCTTCCCTTTTTTTAAGTCATCATATTGTGATGCTACTGTTTGATGACAGATCTGTGAGGCCAAAGTATTCATACTTAGAGGAGTCAGGAAGACAGGGATGGGGAGTAAAGGTGGTCTTAATTGTGGATTCAGAGATCTGAAACTGTGCCTTCCTACGTGGAGCTGTCAGTAGTATTTTAATAAGCTGCTGTTTGCTTCCTTTATGAAACTGTAATATGTTCTGCATGTTCTAAATAACTGAGCCCTTAAGAAGGGGTGAATAGACATCTAAAAATGTCCATAAGCTTGGTTATTGTTTTCATTATGGGTAATTCTTGCAAGTAATTTCTTGTTGATGCACTAAAACTTAACGTTGGTTTTAGCAGATATTTGAAATAGAAAGCAGGGAAGTTCCCTGCCCTTCCCTTAGCCATCTATTCCTTGTCTCATGATATTTTATTCACACTACCTGTATTTTTCTTTTTTTTTTTACATTCAATATTTGGTTTTGTATATTCCATTTTATAGTCTGTATCAGGATAACTGGATGTCAGCCTGTTTCTAGGACACTTAGGCCATTCTTATAGAGGCAGCACTAGAATTTACTGCACTGGGAACCATCAGTGGCTCCATAGGCACTTGCTTTGCAGTTGTGGCAGCCCCTACAGCTTGTTCTCATCTGCTGCCCTGGTGCTGACACAGCTGTGTGGAACAGTGCAGTGAACGGGATCAGGACACTGCTCTGTCCAGAAAGAAAAAAACCCCAAAGGTGTATGTATGGGGGAAGTGATTTTTTTGTTTAACTTTTGTCTCCTCTACCTTATAAATTGTCACAGCCTGGATTGTCACAGATAAAACTGCTGGCACAGTGGGTGGGTGGGAGGCCATTGCGGAGGTAGGAGTGAGTGAAGGATAATGAAAAGGACAGGGTGTGCTTGTCCCAGCTAAGAAAAGTCTTCAGAGGTAAAGCAGCCCACTTCACAAATGTAAAACCAAAACCCCAGAAACTGTCACAGAAAGAGACTAAGAAAAAGGTGGACCAGTGTTTTGCTTTATGACTTGCACTCTGGACCTGACTGTCACATGGTCCTTTGCCTTTCTCCCTCCCCTTTGGGGAGTCATTGTAGTGGTTAAAGGAGTGAAGCTGAATTCCCCAGGACCCAGCCCTGTACTTGGAACTAATAAACAAATCCGGTAGCTCAAATTAAGGAATCTCTACTTAAGAGTGTGTTGAGGTTTAACTGCAGCCAGCAAATAAGTAGCACAGAGCTGCTTGTTCCCCAACCCAGCCTCCTGTGGTGGGATGAGGGAGAGACTAAAAAAGGTGAAACCTGTGGGTTGAGATAAGAACAGTTTAATAATTGAAATAAGGTATAATAATAACTAAGAAAGGGGAGAGTAGTAAAATCCAAGAAAAACAGACAAATACAATTGCTCACCACCTACTGACCAATGCCCAGCCAGTCCCCAAGCATCAATCGGCCCCTCCTAGCCAGCTCCCTCCAGTTTATACACTGGGCATGGAAATTCTGTGTGGAATGGAATACCCTTTTGGGCAGTTCAGGTCAGCTGTCCTGGCCATGCTCCCTCACAGCGTCTTGTGCACCTTCTCACTGGCAGAGCAAGGGAAAATGAAAATCCCTGATTTAGTTTAGCTACTTGGCAACAACAGAAACATCAAAGTGTTGTCAACACTATTCTTGTACTAAATCAAAAAACAGCACTGTGCCAGCTACTAACTGTCCCAGGTCAAAGTAGGAGACAATGAGTTTGAGCTAAGATGCACAGTAAGTGTATGAGTTCAATATGATTTTGTTCGCGTTAGTTTGTTTGTGTTACTTGCTTTTAAGTTTTAACTTTGCAAAGTGAAAAGCTTGAATGTGAATAGGTTTTAATGTAGTTCTGTGTTTGCATATCAGATTAATAGAGAAGGAGAAGGTCAACCTGTATAAATCACATTTCTTTTGTGAATAACTGGTGCATACCATTTTTCTACTTTCCTGCACAGGTTAAACCAAAGCCACTGTTGTTGAAGTTGTTAAAGTTAGCTGGTGCAGAAAAGGACACTTTTACTATGAAGGAGGTGAGACCTTTCAATCACTAAAGGTAGACTATAGTGAGTACAGATAGATTGTTTTGTTTTGGGTGAATGGGGGACAGTGTAGTTCATAGCTTATCTAGAAATCATTGAGATAAGATACTGTGTTTATTCTCTTGCTGGATTATAATTTGCTATTAAGCAAGTTTCTCAAAAATCCAAACAAAAATTTCTGGTGATCAGTAGAATGGCAGTATTCTTGAGGACTGATAGATGAAAATCTGTCAGTTCAAAGGGAGTTTTAGGTATTCAAAGTTCGAAGATCAAATTTCAATGTATTGAATGTGCTTTCTCTCTTAAACTTGAAACAACAACCTGGGTATTTAATGTCTGTGTATTTAATTTATTTTACAGGTAATATTCTATCTTGGACAGTATATTATGTCTAAACAATTATATGATGAAAAACAACAGCATATTGTACACTGTGCAAATGATCTCCTGGGGGATTTATTTGGAGTAACAAGCTTTTCAGTAAAAGAACACAGGTAAAATGGGATTCTTTTCTGAGAGTCTGGTTGGGAAATAATGAAGAACATAATGCGTATGGCCTTTTTAAATTCTTTGCATCTTCAGAGATGGTAAGCTCTCTTTTATGATTGCATGTAGCTAACTTGCAAAATCTCTTTCTTTATTCCTATTTAAGGAGACTGTATTCAATGATTTCCAGAAATCTAATAGCAATCAATCAACAAGGTAAGCTAGTTTAGGAGGGTGTTTTGTTTTGAGAAACAGCACTAGGGGAAATGTAACCTGTATAATGCATCTTGCAGGTAGTGATCAGATAACAGCAATGTCTCCATTATTAGCTTTTTGGCTTTACCCACTAGTGTCCAAAGCAGTCATAAATAGTGAACCAAAGCACACACTGTTTCTTCTGGGAGAGAAAAAAAATTGTGAACAGCATTTGGGTAATTTTGTTGACTAGAACCAGAACACACACAATCAGAGCTGAACAAAATGAGCATGAAATTGAAAATTTCATCATTTGCGTGTATTTGTAACAAATAAAGCTCTCAATGACATAAAAAGTTTTAATATGAAAAATTAGCTTCTTGAACTTGTGCTAGTAATGAAGTCAGCACAAATGCTCTTAATTTTTTTTCTGTTAAAGTTCTGTTTTAATTTTCAAAATTGAATGTGGAGTGCATTTAGTACTGGTCACCTTCAGCTACACTGAGTCCTGTTTTAAAAGGTCTGTGTACTTTAGAAAGGTAGCTTTGTGGTAATTCTGTGAATAGTGACTACTTGAGTGGAAAATTGTTATATACAGTCGTCTTCCTGCAGTGTAAAAGTGTTCTGTATTGCTGTGATTTTTGCCTAATGCAGGGTTTGAATCAGAAGTTAAACAATGGAAACCATTTTGTAAATTGGCTTCTAAATCCATATTAAGACACCCTTTGTTTCTGATTCTTCCTAAAGGCAAATTCAGCTGCTGAAGATGGGAAACATGCTATCTGTATTATCCCTATTGTTATGCTTGCGAACTAAAATGTCTCAATTGTTTTGTTTAAGAATCTTTTATTAAATCGTTAAATCATATACCATCAGTAGCAGCTAATTTTTCTTCTATTTAGTGTCTTTTTAGTTCAGGTTTCCTGTAAGATGATAGGTAGTAAAAAGCACTTTGAAGAGGAAGAAGTATATTGCATTTCCTGCCTATATTGTTTCGTATCTGGAGAATCATGCACAACCTTCATTTGAAGCCATTTTTAATAAAATTCTGAGCTGCTTTGCAGTTGACATTTCCCCTTCTTTCTCCCCACATACACACTTCATTAATGTTACAGGAAAGGTGCTGCACACACCTGAAAAGCAAAGGAACAGTGCGATTTTTTCCATTGTTCCAAAATGTCCAGAATTCTAAGTTCTATTTAGAATTTACTTTTTGAGCATGAAGTGAACTTTTTCTGCTATGTTGTTTTATGGGTTTTGGTTTGTTTTTGTTTCAGACTCTATGCTTGGTGACACTCCTGAGGGTGATGCCAGATCTCAGCTTGAAGGAGAAAATGTTCTTAAGGTAATACTTCCATTTTATTTTAATAAATGTTCTAAGTTGTAAATTCCATTTAGTTTTGCATGGTAGTGTCAATGGTTTACGTGTAATTAGTTGATTCTACCCTTTTACTTCCTGTGCATGCTCAGGCTTACTCACTATTTCTGTTAATCAGGAATCTATGCAAGAGTTAGAAGAGAAGCAGACTTCTTCAAATGTGACCTCCCGACCAACTACATCTTCTAGGAGGACACACAGTGAATCTGGTATGTGCAGATTTATGATGCAGAGCTTTCAGTAGCATGGCCACGTAAGGGAAACACATCTGTTGCCTTGATGACTTGAAAGATGCTGACAAGTACTATTCATGTTTCTCTCCTTATCTAAAACAAAATGCTCAGTCTAAAAGAAAAACACAGTTCCTTGCATTGCTCCAGTGTCATGTTGCAGTTTGGATTTCTAGAACTGTTAGTAAAATGGTAGAATAACTTGCTTCACAGATCTGGTAAACTTTTTCACATCATGAGTTTCACTTTATGAGTTGTGTTACCATTGTGATGAGAACACTTTTGTTTGTATAGAGTGATGTAGTCAAATTCATTTCAATTCCGTCTGTTGACAGTCACAAAATTTTACATTTTTTTTTGTTCTCTAAAACCAGTTTTTATTGGATTTCAATTGGCAGCAGGTGTCAAAGGTCTGGTAGTAACACAGGATGATTTTGGATATGTTTAGGTACCTGACTGGTCATTAAGCCCTTATTAAAACAACTGGTGATTTAAGCATCATATTTGCCTCCTCTTTGTCTTTGCTGGGGTTATTCAATAATCACTGGCAAATACATTTTCAAAATATGAAATGTTTCTTTTGATAATTAGCAATAACAGGGTAGTCAGCATAAACCTGAATAAGTTTCTCAGTGGAAGTGTTCTCTACAGCTCTACTTAAATACTATTCTTACATTAGTTTGTTCCATCACTTTCTTCTCTTCCTCATGACTCGGTGGTTGTAATTATCTGGACAGCAATAACCTTTTGTTCCTGCATAGAACTTTCTTTTCTTCAGTTGCTCAGGAACATTTTTGAGTTCCTCAGCTTTTGAGGAGTATTTTTTGTGTTCCTTATAGGCCACTGTTACTTTAGTCAGTCCAAAAACTGTGCTGCCTTTTTTTTTTTTTTTTTTGCTGAGCAGTTTGCACTAAATTAAAAGAATGTTTTAATGTTGTAACTAAAACTGGTGAAAGGATGAAAAGTCTCGGTTAAACATCACAACCTGTAATATTTAGGCATGACCCAGAGCACAGGAGGTCCTGTGTTGTGCTTACTTATTGTAGGTTTGATGATTAACTCTTGTCTTTGCATCCATTTATTAGTTTGCTACAACCTTAAAACTTCTTTTAATATAGTGTTTTTATATACACTTTTTTTCTAATTTATAGGAAATCTTCTTTTAAGCCACTATTCTTGTTAAATTGGCATGGTAGTGGCTCCTTTGGAGCCACTTATATAGTGTATAGAAACCTTGTGGTGATACAGTATCAGTACGGCATGGAGCCATGACAACTAAATGAGGACAACGATGGACAGGAGCAGCCCTTGGGCCTGGGGGCTCCAAATTTGGTGGGGCTCTCAGGGCGGAAAAAAAGAAAAGAGAGGGGCTGAGCCAAGAAGCACCAAGGGAAAGTATGTACAAGTGTTTTGTTCTCTTTTCTTTTACAATGAAAGATTCAGGACTTGGAGACTCCTGGATTGTCACAGTGTATTTTGCAAGGCAAGGGAGAGGCTGGGCAGTAGAGGGTGGGTGCAAAAGGCACCTGTGGCGGGGCAGCAGGCTCATACCGAGGTCTGTTAAACCAAGTTGTTGGACATCTTGGGGGATTTTCACTCCACTGCACTTACATACTGACTTAACAACACCTTTTTGAATAAAATTGTTTCTTACCAAACACTCTACAAGTCAGTGGAGCTGAATTTTGACTTACCTACCCCTAAAATGCCGTACCCCTCCTCCTAATGGTGCCGGTGCTGGTTGTTTCAAAAGATGATGGATTTAAAAAGCATTGTCTTTTTGCCTTCAAACCAAGCATACTTAATAGACACAGCTTAAAGCAATGCTTTCAGAGTTCAATTTTTACATAGTATGTCTTGAAGATTTTTCTGCTAGTGTGTGGTGAAAATTGTAACAGTTTGTTGCAAAAATCCTGTTGAGTAAATATATATAGGGCAACTATTCACTGATAAATTTGTCAAGGTGACTGAAACCTGAATGTACCTTGCTTAGCCAAGGTCTTTTGTATGCGTGTTACCTTGGAGCTAGTTGCTCTGTCTCCCTGCAAATTCTGGGATGGACTCAGAAGCTCTCTAAAAGTGCCTTTCTGTCTACTGACTGTAGAGGGAGCAAGGACAATTAAGATCCTAATTGCATTTTTTAAAATTAGGTGAGTTACAACGTGTGATGTGTGAACTAAGAGTTCTTCCAAATTTGCTGTTATTTGATTTCCTGCATGTCAAGACTGCCATTCACAAGCTGTACTGATGGGACAAGTGGAGAAAGCCAGCCCCTGAAATACTGTTTTCAGGAACGTTTCACACTTTACATGTTTATCAGTGTTATTGTGTCTTTTAAAATAAGTTTTGGTGCCTTTACTTTCTTCCCCCCAAAACAATACTGAATTATATTATTAGATTTCTTTATAAATAAATTATATTTTAAGCTTCTGTTAAGACTGTTCAAAACTGCACATTGTGTAGATGTTTTTTGAATAATAAAAATTCTTGAATATGCCCAGAAGAAAATTCTTCAGATGATCTGCATAGTGACAGAAGAAAGCGACACAAGTCAGACAGCATTTCGTTGACGTTTGATGAAAGTCTCTCATGGTGTGTAGTCAGTGGTCTGTGCCGTGAAAGAAGCAATAGCAGTGATTCGACAGATTCTCTTTCCATTCCTGTAAGTCAAATTGTAAATATAAAATATCGTTGTGGTACAAATTTTGCAGATGCCACAAGTGCAAATATGCATCTGAAAACATCATGATCATAATTAAAAGCAGCAGTGCCTTCTGTGGGTGTCTGAGGAAAGAAAAGGGGCTGAAAGAAAAGTTAGTGTGTGTGGGGGTAGGCTCTTTCATAAATCTGCTGACAGAGCTGAGGTGATTTTTTTTTTAAATACTATGAATATTCTGTAAAAGTTGAGTTCTTTGTTGCTTGGCACAGTGTTCTATATATTTTGTGTTTTAAAGTATTTCTTAGAATGAATTCAGTGCTAAAAGAAGGAAAGCAGTCACAGAGGTTCTGTAAGTGAGGATTAGTTGGTAGTTCTAGTACAGCCTTGGTAACTGTACCCAGTAGTATGTATGCTGATGATACACTGTATTCATTTTCCATGCCTCATCTGTTTTCTACACACACTAGGCAAATTATCTGTGGTTAGGTTAAGTCATGTAGAGCTAAACTAGCAGTGCTCCTAGTCACATAACTGTGTTCTGAATTGACAAACTAATACTGTACCTTCAGTCTTCCTATTTTATAATTGTTTAGCCACAATCTCCAGTTAAAGCTTAACAGAGTTGACAAGAACAGAGAATTTAATGACATGCAGCCAAAAGACAGCATCTTCTTGCATCTGTTCTTTCACTTTTTAGGAGAGCCTTTGTGAAATAGTAACTGCAGTTTACAAGCTGGCTAGAGGTTGACTGCAGCCTCTTATTACAGAGTCAACAGAAGGCTTTGAGATCTAGCTTTATTTTTACTTACCTATAATTTGTTTATCTCATAAAAGATATACTGTCTTAACAGCCACTGGTCTTATTTCTTTCACAGCTAATTAAACTGAGTATACAGTTTTATCTTAGGAGCTGTTTTAACAGTAGTGGTTATGTATATGGACTGGTGAGGTTGAATGTGTATTTTCTTATTTTTTTCCAGGATCTTGATGCTAGTTCATTAAGCGAAAACTCTGATTGGTTTGACCACAGTTCTGTTTCAGACCAGTTCAGTGTAGAGTTTGAAGTTGAGTCTATTTATTCAGAAGATTATAGCCATAATGAAGAAGGGCAGGAGCTCACAGATGAAGATGATGAGGTATATATTTATTTTGCTTGGGTTTTTTTTTTTTACCTTGGGAAAACGGTGAGAGGGAAAAGGAAACTTGCAGGAATACTTAATGTTGAGACTCCAGAAAGAAGAACTCTTTAGTTTCATTTTAGAACTGTATGTGCTGTGTCACAGTCTGCACCCAGTTCATTAACTCATGTGACAGTGCAGTTGGGTCACCATTATACACCCACCCAGGCAGTAACCGAAAGGATGCTGAGGCTTTCTGCAGGCTCTGAAATAGGCTTTGTAAGAAAGCCTGTGTATTTAACTTCACTAATCATCTGTTGGAGTCAATAGCAGCATGCATACTTGAGTCTTTCAGCGTTTTTACTTACAGAAGTGTGTGTTGAGATTTGACATCACTAGATATTAAATGAAAACTTACCTAGTAACTCTTTGCAAAGGGATACTGCTGAGTCACTTCCCTCTGTGAATGTAAATGTCTTATAGAGATGCTGAAGCACAGTTTTAGACATTTTCATTAGCAGGCAAGAGGAGAATAAAATTGTGATTACCATAATTTTCAAGACATCTGGAATGTCAGGAACAAAGTGAGAATTTATGTGGGATTTTTTTCTGGGTTAGTTTTCTGTTACTTTAGAGAGGTTAATGAGCTCATGGCAAGGTTGGGTAAGTATGAGAGGCAGAATTTACCAGGGACATACATGATTGTGGTACTTAAGAGGCTGAATGGGACTGACTGTACTGTTGTATACTGAGTTGTAGTGTAGTGCTTCAGAGCTGCACCCTGAGATAAGACAGTAATTTGGAGGAAGACAGGATTGGGGTGTGCCCCTGCTCCCAGCAGTAGTTCTGAGAACTGCAGAATGACTGAGGTTGGAAGGGGCCTCTGGAGGTTGTCTTATCCACCTTCCCTGGCTCAGGCAGAGCTGATTGCCTAGGTCCACGTCCAGATGTCTTTTAAATATCTCCAAGGATGGAGGCTTTCATTGATGCTAAGGGCAACCATGCCAGTTCTCAGTCATCCACGCAGTAAGAAGTGTCTGCTGACATTCAGGGGGAGCCTCCCATGTTTGGATTTGTGTCGGTTGCCTCTTGTCCTGTCACTGTACGCCACTGAGAAGAGCCTGTCTATCTCTTGTTTATACCCTCTTTCAGAATTTATACATGTTGATAAGGCACCACCCCTGCCCTGAGCCTTCTCCAGGCTCCTTCTGCTAATAATCTTAGTGGTCCATCAGTGGAGACTCTCCAGCAGGTTGAAAATATTTTGGGTTTTCAATTGAATGCAAAAAAAAACCAAGTTACATCTTTTTTTTTTCTTCATTTAAACCAGGTTTATCAGCTGACTATTTACCAGGATGAAGACAGTGATGCTGATTCATTTGATGAAGACCCAGAGATTTCTCTAGCTGTGAGTAAAAACTTGCCAAGTGAAGTGTCATAAACTGGGGGAACTAAATGATTAGATCAAGAAGTATAGATGAATCCTATTGCTACCAGTGATTTTAATAATTTAATTGACTTTTTCTTCTATGCTTGAAGGTTTCAATACAATATTTTAATTATTGAACATGTGATTATTAAGGAACCTTGATTATTTTTTTAATGACTATTAAGCTTCCTAATCCATTAAAAAAAAAAAAAGGCAACAACCCTGCACTACCTTACAGTTTCATTGACTTAATGGAAGGAAATTATTTGAAGCCTAAATCTGTCTTTCTGCACAAAATGAAAAAAAATTAAAGTCTTAGTCATGTACATTTAAAAACTCTTCCTGTTAATCAGAGTATCTAGTTTTATTGTCCTGAATGAAGGTGTCTGTAACATACAGATGGGAAGGCGAACCTTTCTTCAGAACAGTACTGTAAAATTAAGGGAGGCTTTTTCTAAATTCTGTGAGACCATTCTTGAAGTGTGGGAAGAAATTTAGGATCTTGAGGCCAAGTGTAGATGCATGTGAAAAAAGCACACACTAGAACTAAAATGCAGTGCATCTCCTTACTTATATTTGCTTTTCACAGTTGAACCTTAAATAAAGCTGTTGTCTGGAACTGTCTGATGTGTTCCAGTCCCTTGATAGTCTGTAGGACTGAGGGACTTTATTCTGTTTGTGGCAGACAGAGCTGGCCACCTTCTGAAAACATAGCAGTGCTTATGTGTGGAAAAAGAGACCTGTACATTATTTTTGGATTTAGAATTGGTCTTTTAAGCTTTTGATGTTACTGATGTTATTCAGGACTCATCTAAGTAAGGTTTGGGTTGCTTTTTTGTTTCAATTCCCCCTAGGCTTGCATTTCTAAGAAGGATCTTTCTCCTTAAAAACGAAATATATTTTTAACGAGACAGTGGCTTATTTTCAGTGTAGTGTCTGGAGTAATCTCTGAGATGGTGATGCAGGACTTTTTTTCCTTTTTTCCCCCTTTTTTCTGCCTTCCGGTTTTTTATTGGCCGATGTTTTCTCTTACACCGCTGTGTCAGAGTGCCCTCACTCGACTGCTTAGCGTACTGCAGGTGAAACGTCCCTTCGCTCTTGAATAGCTCCCCTTTCAGAAATCCATTGTCAAAAAGAAGGGCAATGGTGACCATTTTATCGGAAGTTTTTCGTGAGGTTCTCTGATGATTTTTGTGGTCTGGCTTCTGCAGTTTTGTATAAGAAATAATAAATAGTTATTGTTCTATTCACAAACCTTTTGCAAAAAGGAAGAAAATCAGAGTTGTTTCAAAGTAAGACCTGTTTAAATCTGAACTTTAAACTGGGGCCAAACACTGAATGTAATTTTAAAATTATGAACGAGTCGATAGCATAATTATTATTTTGACAGTAGTGAATTGTTTACAGTCTCTCAATACTTGAGGTGTAAGTGTTCCAAGTAGCCTAAGCTGTTCCAACCTTTAATTCACTAAAGGATTATTGGAAGTGTCCCGAATGTAGCGAAATGAACCCTCCGCTTCCACGACATTGCCACAGATGTTGGGCCCTACGTGAAGATTGGCTTCCAGATGAAAAGAGTGAGAAACTGGAAAAGAGCAAATCAGAAGGTTCCTTCCCTGCAGAGTCTGAAGAAGGTTTTGATGTTCCTGACTGCAAGAAAACAAAAATGACTGAAGATAAAGAACCAGCTGTAGATGAGAATGAGGAGAAAGCAGTACAAATTTCTGAGTCCCAGGAAAGTGAAGATTATTCCCAGCCGTCAACATCAAGCAGCATGTTTTGTAGCAGTCAGGAGGACTATAAGGAACCTGAGAAGAGGGAAATGCATGACAAAGAGGAAAGTATGGAATCCAGTCTGCCTGTTACCAGCATAGAGCCCTGTGTCATATGTCAGAGCAGACCTAAAAATGGCTGTATAGTACATGGCAAAACAGGACACCTCATGTCATGTTTTACATGTGCAAAAAAGCTTAAGAAGAGGAACAAACCATGCCCAGTGTGCAGGCAGCCCATACAAATGATTGTACTAACTTATTTTAGTTAGGTGGATGTTGACTGGAAAGCTGCAAAAGAAACTATTTTTGTATGCTTATTGGAAAATTAGTATTTTGAGTCTCTTTACATTCAGTATGAAAAATAATTGCTGACATAAATGCACTGGAGTTGTTAAGAGGTTGGCGCAATAGTCATAAATCAACTTGGAGTTTTTCAGTCCCTCTCAGGAGAAATAACCAAGTCCTGTAAATCACCTGCCTCTCCAAGTGTTTAATGTTCCATGCAAGTTAGTGACATTTGTTTTACTGGATTAAATATACACTTTAAAAACCCAAATGCAATGATTGTGAGAGGAGAGAGATATGTTGAAGTGTTTATTCCTGCTCTTAAGAAGGTAGGAGATTCTCCAGATTCCAGTATTTGTTGCCTGCTGAAGACAACAGGTTCAATCAGACCCCTCTGAATAAGTCAATAAAATAAATAAATAGAATCTTGTCTTAAATTTGTCTAAGTAACCCAGTTATGGTGGAGATCTTACTGGGAAGTGGGGAAGAGTGTGGGGAAAATAATTTAAGGCATTGGAACCAGGAAAGGGTATTTTATGTCTTATTTTTATAGTGTGCATTGTTAACTTCAGGGCTGTGTGTTCCCCCAGGAAGTCATTGATCCAAGTTCAGTCATAGAGTTCTGTCTTAAATGTCTTGAGAAATTGACATTTTAAATGCTTTGTGAGTTTGGAGGTCTGTACTATCCTCATTATTATTAGTTTAGCAGCCTGATAGAAGACCTGAACAGGCGAGGTAAATGAAGGAAGTGATACTGTGTATTGTCACATCGGGCAATATTAGGTGACAATTGTTTTCTTCTTATGCACTTGTTTTTGACTTCTGCACAACATTCACTGGAAAAAAAAATAGTAAGAAAAAAGTCCACCTTCATCTGCAGAAACAAATAAGCTGTGCAGTTCTAGTTCACATAGATGTTCTTTAAATTCAGTAGTCTTTCCAAGTCAAACTGTTCTTACATCACAAGATGTTTGGTGAACTGAAACCGGTCTCATTGGACCTGCCCTTTACTGCTTTTAGCTCTTCTCTCCTTGCTGTACTTTGTCAAAAACTTTGTGAAACTTAACCAGTTCCGTTCTCAAGGAGCCTGCTCAGTGGTTGGGTTCTGTGGGGCATTCGGAGTAGGGAGTGTAAGTATGTGAGCTCCGGTATCTTCTGGTAGGATCCAGTAGAGGTCACTCAACTGTTTTTCAGATGAAGAGTTTCTGTACCACTGAGTGATACTTATTCCTTTAGAAAACTAGATTACAAGAGAAGCTGTATGATTTTAGCACCTTTTATTTTTATAGGTTGTTGCTGATATCTGCCCAATAGGGAATAGCAAATTGGCAGTCAGGGGAGTGCCAAGAATGGACATGTATCTTAAATGCTGAAATTGCCTTGTGGTAGCATCCTGCAGGCCAAGGTTCAACAGCTTTCCTAACACCACCAATGTAAAATTGCTGATGCTGGTGCAAAGACTTTTACTACTATCATTACCTCCAGGGCTGCAAATGCCTGGAAGGACCTAGGAGAAAGATGTACAGGAGAGATTTGATAAAGCCTTAGTTGTGACTTGCCTGCAAAGAAATACCTTCATAGGTAAAGACTGAATTACTGGGATCAATCATGTGTTGTTTGTACATTTGAGCTATTTTTTTAAAAAATACCACTAAAATATACTTGTGTATCTGAAGTTCTAGCATGATTAAGTCTAACTAAACAAAATATAAACCCCAGTTGTAGACATTTCTTCAAATTCTTACTTGCAAGTTTCTTGCCCCTTGCAATTTGTAAAGCAACAGCAGTTAGCTGGAAGTTCCTGGAAGTTTTTGGATAATCAAACCCTTCATGGGTTTTACGAGATTTGATAATCCTTCAGCCCAAGATAGAGAAGGCCTGTGGGCAGATACTTAATTTTTTCAAGTAGGGATACTAATTCAAGTAGGGGGCTACCTGGCTTAATTTATCCTTTCTATTAATTTTTCCTAATTTTTGATTTTATAAATTTAGGTGCAGTGAGGCTTTTAGACACTCTTGGTTGCATGTGCAGATGAGACCCAGATGGTGGTCATGTTGTAGTCTGGGATCTGCAGCTGAGAACTGTGGATGTGTATGTGCAGAAGCTTTGATAACATGGGGACTGTACTTAAAAAGCTTTGTCCATTACAGTGTCTCCCATGTCTCACACTTTTTCAGTGTGATGCCTTCTCAGCAGTCACTACCATGGCTGTGTAACTGCCATGCTGGGAGAGCAGGTGCCCGTACCCGGTTCCTGCTGGGTCAGATTGCACCCTCCCACTCTTGCTACTCTCTTCCAATCAATCAGTCAATCCCCTTAAGCAATCTCCATGCTTAAAAAATTATTTCATCTCTCAGAAAGGCATGTATGGCCAGAGTGGTGATCCTGTTCACAATCACTCGCCTTTGGGTTTCTTCTTCTAAAGCAATTTCTCAGTAACACTTTCTGTTTTGACACAAGATAAACTGAGACCGTACAGCATAATGAATTTTCCCTTTTACGGTTTAAAATTGTACTTCCCTTACATGCCTTCTGTTGTGAATAGCCCTGGAAATACCCTCCACTCCATACAGTGGTGAGGAAATGGGGAATTTTGATTTCTGCAAATTGCTGTGTTAAATCTTTTGCTTCAAGTTAGATTTTCTGGCTTAATATTATTCTTAATTTCTAGTACAACTAGAGTTTGCTTGGTTTGGGTGCATGCCTTGTGAATTGGGGAGCAATGAGTATTGCTGTCTGTTGTGGTTCCTGTCAGGGACATGGGCAGGTGAGTGGGTGCCTGGGGCCCAGGGGGTGTGTACGTGACACGGGGACCCCCTTGCTGTGGCCCCGACCCCACACTGGAGGCCTTTGGCTGTGCCTCCACCCTGTCACCTGGCCTGGCTGTGCTCCGTGCGTGGACATGAGCAGTGACCACCCTGTTCTGGCCTTGGGCAGAGGCACAAAAGTCAGTAAAATTTTGGTACAAAAGTTGACAGTTGTTCTTAACTTGGTATTTGAGATCCTTATTTAATATCGCACACATTTTAATCTTTAATTTATTGCCATTTGTAAATATTCTTATGCTCACAGTTAATGTTTTGAGCTCTAATTTATTGAATTTGTCTACTGGTATATGTGTAGTCGTATAAATATGCTTACTTAGTAAATCACAAGAAAAATATTTAAGACCTGTAGCATTAAAATACAGAGAAATACTCAGATTATATTCAGATTAAGAAGGGCACAGAAAGGTTTATGACTTTGTTTCCTTTTTTCCTTCCCTTAATTTCTGCATTGCACCTGAACATTTACTAGAGATGGATCTGGTGAAACATGAGCATGGTGAGAATATTTTGGTGGTGTTTTCCTTTGAAATGCTTCTGCATCCTCAAGTATAGCCAAGGAGTTGGAACTGACTGGGTGCTGGTAACATGCATGGGTTGATGGTCTGGAAGATGCAGGATGGTGATGAGGTTTCAAGTTAATTTGCAACAGGTGCTAATGGCTTTTGGACATGTGACCAAGAAGGTTGCAGGGGAGGCTAGATGCTGACAGATGTGACTACACAATTTTCAGTAATTGTCTTAGTCTCTTCCTTCTTGTACATCAGATAGACAATAGTTATGTACAAAAGGTGTGAGTACTCTCATTTATTCTTTTTTATAAAGTCCAATAAACCTACTTATTGTTTAAATACAACTCTTCAACTATGTACCTATTTATTAGCTTTGAAATACATCTCTAGACCCAAGGAAGTAAAGTGCAATGTGAGGTACTTGAGGCAGAAACAGCTGAAACCGAAGTAGCTGCGTGGAACACTCACACTGCAAAGGTGGTGCTTTTTGCTGAGCAGCACCCCTTGAGTCTTGTTTCAGTGTTCCTAAGGAGCACCCCAGCAGAAATGCATGCCACGTGTGCTGTGCCCTCCTGTGCCACTCCCATCAGCAGGTTTATTTAGAAAGGATAAAAATGCTTCAAAATGTTAATTGATGAAAAGCGTTACAGCTGTGTGGTACGATTTTTGTCACTGAGTTCTGTTTGCTGTAAATTTGTTCCAGTGTCACTGTCTCTGTAGTGTCTGTGGGTATGAAGCCGCATACAAGACTTCAGGCACATTTTTTCCCTTTAATGACTAATATGAGGAAAAAACAATTTCTCATTCTTACAGAAAGTGTCAAGGGTAATTGTTTCAGAAAATTGTCTTATGAAGGAGACTAGAAAATTATTAGAAGTGTAATGAAACTGAATAAATGGAAATTAATAAAATAGGATGAATGCAAGGGTGAAGAACTTTTCTTTGCCATTGTAATCTAAAGTTGTTCTTGTGTTAGGGTGTAACTTTAGAGTTCATAATTTTAAAGCAGGTAATTTATCCAGAATGTTAAGTTGCCACGTATGTGTTGGGGCAAGTTATCCCTTATTGCAGGAAGATACAGCACTTTGTTGTGCAACACTAGGCCTGTAAAGGGGCATTTGCTGATGCGGTGCTTCCCTGTGGGAAGGAGCACTGGACTCATGTGTGGGACTCGTGGACAGGCAGTGTTCGTTCCCATGCTGAGCTCTGCCAGCTGCTCTGTGGTCATTTGCAGGGCCAGCAGGTGGGTGCAGCTTGGAAGGGCTGCAGGGTCACCTCAGGACTTGCTAAAGCCCATTCCTCAGCGTAGCTATGCTTGCACTGCCCCGCACCCCTGTGTGAGCTCACATAGGCAGTGCTTTGCTGGAGCATCAGCCCTCTGCCTGGCAGGGTCTGTGTCTTCTGGGGGATTACCTGGCCAGCCAGGGGGGCTTTTCTGGCCCTCCATACCTGAGTCAAAGGCTTATCTTGAGTTGCTTATTGTTTAAAGGTTGCACCAGCAAAACACAAAAGCTGAGGCTTAAGGTATCTTTTAACAATGGATTGCATTTAGTGAACATGAAAACTTGTTGCTTTTAACTAAAGTTTGCTTTTTTTTTTTTAAATTTAGCACAGATGCACTGAAAGCTTCAAGTGAATGCCTCTCTAGTGTATCTACAGCTATATTCTACATGTAAAATTTTGATGATACTGAAAAAGGTATTGTCTCCCCTTTTGAGTAAATGTTGCTTTAGCTTAACAGCCTGATTTTTGTTGGCTGTCTACATGATTACTTAACACCTAAAATACCAATAGATTTTCTAAAACCAGAATCTTTGGCTACACATAGCGGGAATACTGTTAAACAGAGTAGTTCATAGTAAATTGAAATAGCTATGCAATTTTGCCACTATTCCTAGATGAACACGCTTTCAAGAGCTTCTAATGGGGTGTACCTTCTGGCTACCCAGTGCACATACAACTACAGTCAGTAACCATTAAAATACAAGTATCCACTCCAATTGCACAGTGCACAGATCCATTTATGAAAACTCTCGTATGTGTTGCATTTATCTTTTGGTTTTCAGTTTTTTCTTTTCTAAGGAAACTGAGTACTGTGTTCTATTTAAAAGCTTTAAATAAAGATGTCTTTATATACTCCTCCGTGCTCTTTTTTTTTTCTCCTGTCAATGGCTTGATTGTTAGAGGTCCTGGTACTTAGTTTTCCTACGGATTCTTGTTCCTGTAAGCCAGCACGCAGACTTTCTGCCCTCACTTACCTGCTGGACCTGGTGACTGTGACTTCTCTCAGATTTCTTGGGTTTGGGGGATTTTGCACTCAAGGAATCTGTAGTGCTTTCCACTATAAGTGACAGGCTCAGAACCAAGTATCAGTGGCAGGATTTAGTGGATAATTACTTCTCTGACCAGTAAACAACCCACAGCATATCACAGGGTGAGAAATGGTAGCAAATTCAAATAGACATGACGAAAACATTCCAAACCCAGTATCTTGCACACAGCCCTCATTCCCAATCAGCATTGCTGTTTCATGTCCTGTAGTGCATTCACACACTGAATATAGCCGGCTTGCAGACAAGTAGCTGATGCCCAAACTCCACATCCCAGCTGGTGGGGCTTGGTGTGACAGAGAGCAGTGCCTCAGGAAAGATTTTAAAAGGCATTAAAGGATTAACTGCATTCCTGCATTTTTTATTTACTGTATACAGAAAAAGATTGATGTTTCCAAAGATAATCTCTTCTGGTTTACTTTTGGAATTGCTTAAGAAAATTACTGGCAGATAAAGTCTTAAAATAAACACAGGAGATGGTACTAACTAGCTTTTCGTGATAAATTTTGTGTTTATTGGGCAGCTTCAAAGGGCCCCAGGATGACTCGCAACTGGCCAGGCAAAAGGAATCTGCTAATCCTGCCTGCAGTCCAGCCCAGCCCAGCCAGGGCAGCGCTAAAACCAGCCTCTGTAACCAGATCTGGCTTGCGCCCGCCCGGCTGAGTGTGCCTGCCAGCTCCTGGCATGTGTGTTAAGACAGTCCCAACAGTGTAGTAGTAGCAGGGCTTTGAAGCTACTTAAGCAATACAAAGCCATTGCTAAAGCTATTCAAAGAATCTGAATTGTCTGTGGTTCTGTTCCACACCGAATTCAGTTAATAATGAACAAGGTATAAAGCTGTCAGTGACTGTTTCTACATTGTTTTCAGCAGCTCGGCCATAGGAGACCACTGTTCTCAGAGATAGAAATTCTTTTTCCCTGATGGTGCAGATTATCATCCAGCTTCCAGCAGCGTGGCCCTTTGGCACATACTTACACTCCCTTTCCATCTTCTTGTCTTAAAACCTGTCTGTGCTACTGGTCTCTACCTCATTTGAGCCTTAAGCAGTCTTGCCTGTCCATGTAAGAAAGAGCATATTTTAAAATGCCATTCTTCATTTAGAGCAATAGTATTATTATTGGAAAATAGGATTGATTTGATCACCTCAGCTGCTGGTTTAGCGAGGAACCTGAGCTTCCATGAAACATTTGCAGTACAATTCTCAACCTTTTTGAACTCAGGCAAAGTCTTTGGAATGTATTTGTACTTTCTGCATCGAAATTCTACAGTTATCTTCATAGGCTGTACAAAATTTCTTCAGAGTAAAATAGTTCCATAGAAAAATATGATAGTCTGTTACAATTAAAAATAATTAAAGTCAAACATTAAATTGTCAAGCCAGTATTTTACAAAATACAGTGAACATGATTGTGAATCTGAGAATTTGGTTTATAAAAACAGACATTCTTTTGAATATATAATTTCTTGTCTGAAAAGCCACATTTGTGCAGAAAGATTTTGCCTTTCCATGACATGTCACTCCTGACTTTATTTCAAAATTACAAGCATAGCAGTCATTAAAACCAAGATATGGAGGGTTGGTTTTACTGCAGCTGAAGCCCGTGAGAGCTCCTGGTAGAGGGGAGTTTTGGGACATGAAGGAACTCTTGGTCTGATCGAGGTAGAGACCTCTGAGAAAGAAAAGTCCTGTTTTAAAGCACTGAAGTTACCAGTGTTGTCAGGTATTTCCACTGTCTTGAGCATCGATTTAAATCCCGGTACAGTAGCCTAGAAGCAAACACAAACGTGTTCTTACTTGGTTTGAAACATTGAGTTCAGATATGAAACAACCAGTGTCTAATGTTCCTGTGTACACTTTACGTGAAAAATTGTTCTGTATACACATTTGGGAACCTGGGACAAGAGAAGAATAAAGTTTTCATGTAATAGCAATAAGACTTGCTGTACAAGAGAGGGAGTCCTGCAGTGATGCTTAAGCATAAGCCCTTGGCTGGCAGCAGGCAGAGCCTGCATGGGTGCACTGCACTGCATGGATGTTCTTTAACATCTTCTGCAAAGAAACCATTTTGACACAAGGAAACAACTGTCACCAGTGGTGGTGAGCCCAGGGCTGCCCGATCCCAAGCTCCACCTCCTCACCCAGCCAGGGCTCTGTGGTTTGTTTCAAACACCTCAAGCTCATGTCGCTGTGCTCCAGACGCTCATCCCTGCTGGCTCCATCATCAGGGTCAGATGGGTGCTTATCTCTGGACACTGAGGCCTTGACATGTCACTCTATCAAAAAATTTCCTTTCTGCTTACTCACACTTAAAGATACTATTTTCTTTTAAATCTGCTGAAGAGTCTATAGCTTCTATATGTGACTTGAGCAGTTCAGCTCACCATCTGTAAGGATGCCTTCTCACTGTGCTCAGGAACTCAACACAATTAGAAACAATAATTTAATAAGGCTGCACACTTACATTGATCACATACGTCCCAGGCAAAAGGAGAAGAAAGTATTCCCCTTGTTCATTTGTTCTGTAGGGGCAGATATGAGGCCTTCCCTTGGCTTCCACAATAGCGTTGGGAATAGGATTCCCATTCTTATCAGTAACTTGACCCTTGACACCTATGGAAGAGAGGAGAGAGATCGTGACCTGCAACTGTGGTGAGCCTCCTTCTCAGAGAAAGTCAGACTGTGCTGTTGCTGGGTGCACTCAAAGACTATTTCACTGAGTTAGAGCACATCTAATAATATCACTAGTCACTTCTGTCTCACTGAAAGAATTAAAACAGAAAATCCCTGTTTGTTGTTGTTAATAGTTTATCCTCATGTTAAGTTAGAAAGAAGCCTTGTAATCTCCTAAATCTCATTTACTGAAGGCATTGTACACGTTGATTGTACGCGTATTTTACTGAAGGGCTTCAATCTTCAGTACTGGTTTGGTGTTTTATTGCACACCCTCCCCCCTTCCTTTTTTTGTAATTTAAAATAAGTCATCCTCTTTTCTAGTACTTCCCAAAGTCAGAATATCAGTGATGTCTGCTTATGAAGTACTTTCTCTTAATCCTCACACACCATCTTGAAGGCAGCACCAGCATTAGGCAGAGATAAAACAGCAGTCAGATATTTTGGGCAACAAAATGCAAGATAAGCAACAGATTTGTTCAAACCCTTCAACTCATTGTAAAACAGCACTGCTTCACTAAGCAGAAGCTCTCTTACAACTTTGAAGTCAGGTCACACCTAGAAAAGCCTTTCAAAAATACAAAATCCAAGTAGCAAAAGACTCACAAAACTTGTGCTCAGGCACACATACACCTCTAAAATAGATGACTGCCCCAAGGCTGCTGAGGAAAGCAGACTCCCTGAGGGGGGTGGATGGTCCCTTGCTCCCACCCCAGCATATTTTAAGCCCCCTGCACCACTGTAGTAGCACCCATTGCCCCTCACCCGACCCACCTACGTTTTCCTCCCTTACCCATCCCTGGCCATGTAGCACTTCAGAAGCTCCCAAGTTCATGCCAGAGCTCCTCCCCTGTGAGCTGTGACACTGACCCAGGCTGTTGAAGAGTTCTCACAAACCTGCCCTCAGCTTCAGCTCCCAATCCCATTCACATACCCACCTAGGTGCACTTGTTTTATATATTCAATCAGAGCAACTTTGTTGTCTCTCCAGAACTGTTCCAGCTGGTCTGCTGGAGGATATTTACAGCATGACAGCTCCAATGTAATCTCAAAACACTGTCCCCAGACATAGTTGTAATCCTGCATTCCACCTTAAAAGTGAAATAAAAGACTGCTCAGCTGCAAAGAAGCACTAAGTTCAAAGTAAAAGACAAACAGGAGAGTTAAAATGTTGGTCCTTGCATCACATCAGTAAGAAAAGTAAATCAGATAAATTATTCCTCAATGCCACACTTGTATTTACCACCTCCTGTGGGAAACAGACTTAATTACTCTGGTTACATATATATTGTTGTTTTCTAAAGCACAGTGGCATTTTGGGAATGATGACAATTCTGTCTGGGAATTATGACAATTCTGGCTGAGAAAGATGACAATTCTGGCTGAGAAAGGGTGAATTTTTTACTTAAATTTGCTCAGCATTTCCAACTAAATTGTGGCAGATAAATTCACAGGTTTGCCAAAGCCATTCCAAGAGCCTTTTACATCTTTGAATTCAGATGGTGAAAACAACACACAATGCCACAATACACAAGATCTATATTCTATTTGGCTACACATAAACAGTAAAGAAAACATTTATTTTAGTGATCAAACAATAAAAAAGCATGATATATAAACAGAAAATTGTTTTTATTTCTGAAAGGACAAGATCTTGGTGCCAAGGAGTGTGTGCATGTGTGTGTAATCTATACAGCTATTGCAGGCCTTAAGCAAGGGCACAGAAGCAGCCAAACAGCAGTGACTGCCTCATTCACTTGTGTAATTGCTGGCTGGGAGAGTCTGAAAGCATCCAGGTCCTGCTCAGAGAATCTGTGTGAAAGGAGTTGGCTTACTCCCCTCATCACCCATCTCCTCTGTGTAAAATCACTGCCCTTTCATCATCAACGATTGCAGGAGAAAGTGAGAGCATCATATCAGAAGCAGCTGAATATCATTGAGATTCTTACCTTCCAGCTGGTACCAAGAGTACCCGTTGGTAATGCCTTCTGGAAAGGTTTGTCTGTTGTCACACCCAGTCCCTTTGTACATGCTGGCATGGTTGGAAGAGTAGGTTTTGGCCAGGTGAATAAAGACATCATCATCTGGAGATCTGCTATAGCCTTTTGAAGAGCCGGTAACTGCAGAATGAAGAGAGCAATTGTGTAACTCTCATTACTGATAAAACATACAGTGCTGGCTTACACACATGATAAACACCTCCCAAATAGCTATATTAGGCAGTGAATTTTGATGAGGTTTATCAAATTCTGCCCATCCTAGCTCAAAGGCTAGAAGAACCTTGCAGGAGTCCTCATAAATTTTGCTGTGGTACAGCTAATGTTCCTAAACCAAATCAGCTGTGGAAAAGAGAGCTTGTTACTTGCTTACCTAAGTTACCATTATCAAAGGTGTAACTGGCAACCAGGGCACCCCCATGCAAGTTTGCTGAAAGAACAAATGTTTCATTTTTTATCCAATTCATCACTGCTTGAGTCTCTGGCTGAATGCTAGCACTGTTATTTTCAAAGGCATCAGGAAAATTTCTGTTCAGATCTTCTCCATTCTTGTTGTACCTTAGAAAGAGAGAAGACCTTAGCATTACTGTTTTGCCTATGGACGCTTCCACATCACCAGCCTCCCACCTACTCCAGATCTGTGGCATGCTAGTGTCTTCAGGAAACAGACAAGATGAGCATTTTTTAGTTTTCAAGCATTAAGATGATGGACTTCAACTTGCTTTCTGCAACACTGGAATTTTCATAGGACACAATAAAACAATTCTTCTATTGTATTTCAAGTAGAAACGGTGAATATTTAACATGAATATAGCATGCGTTCAGCTACACATCTGTGAATTAGAAAAACCAGAGCCAGATCAGGAGCATGTTGTCCTTCTGTATGTGTTTTTCCCACTTGTATAGAAGACCAAGGTAACCACTGAATGGCTGTGTCCCTTGTACTGCTGTAACTCTGGACAGAGAAAAAATTTGAGTCAAACACAGGATGCATTCTCTTCTCCCTGAACCTGAGGGTCCAGCCTGTGCTTTTTTACTCAGACAGGTCAGTACAGGAGTAAAGAGGGAATCTGCCATCAATAGTGTTGATTTTTAAACTCATTAAACTCCATTTGACAGTGAGGAGATTAAAAAACCCCTCCTCCATACATTTGCTGAGGAATTAACTTCTTTCCTAATAAAAAAGGATGGCCTAAACTAGTCACATAAAGAACTAAGCTACCTTTTCACTTGCTTCTGATGTTGCCATGGCCAATGATCCAAGAGAACTTCTAGCTCATGAGTTTACTTTTTCTGCACATTGCAGCTTCATCCCTTTGGCATTTCTTCCCATTCTCTCACTCTCCCTCTTCCAGCTTGTTAAGCTTTTCATCCCCTTTTTGGTCTGTGCAATAATAGTACAGGATGCAATGCTAAGGTACATTTTCTTCTGCGTTAGTTTTTTTTCCCTACTCCTACCCATTAGTGCAGACCTATTATAGCCGGGTCTCACTACATAATTCCTCCCTCTTACTAAATCTGCATTCAACATGATCTTTAAATACACTGCTAGAAGTCCATTCCACAAGTTTAGACACACCTTTTTCTCATTAAAAAGGGTTACAGAGTTCTCCAGCTGAAATGGATCCCTGTAAGTGGGGTTTTCCTTCTTTTTTTGTAGCACCCTAAAGGCGCTACGAAACATGCAATTGTGTTTGTATTCACAATCTGGGTCTCCTGCTTAAAAGGTGAGGTCATTACACCATTCTGACCAATTTTCTCCGGCTACACCACACATAAACACCAGACTGACTCAGTCTTCCATGTTGTAACAGTGCGTCTTCAGAATGGCACTGGAAAAAATTAGCCCTAACACATCTTCTAGACTATCCTCTCTCCCAAGTATGATTCAATCTCTTGGCTATCTATTACTCCCCACCCATTTCCTTTACCTCTCCCACCTTCATAAGCCACCCTTACCTTCCTCGTGTGTAATAACAATCAGGCACTTTTGTGGCTTCAAATCCATCAGGATTCATTGTTGGCATGATATGAATCCGGGTATTATTGAGTAACTGGGTAATAACTGGGTCACGTCTATAGCTGGTCACCAGGAAGTCTATCAAATGAAGCAGGATTTCTCTCCCAACAGTCTGTATAAAAAAACATAGATTTTATTTTGAGCCTGCTATGGAAGACAAAGAAAATTAAAAAAAATACCCACCACCTTGCACTTCCAGGTTTTTCTTACGGAGTTACACAGACATACAAGAGCATTCTAATCAACACTGGTTTGTTTTATGCTCTCCCCTAAATATATGTAAAACAATTCCATAGATGAAAGGAAACACTGGAGGGTTTTCACAAGGGTTTTAAACCCAGATCAGCCAGACCTTTTTGGATAATCAGAAACAGACTGTGTCAGCTGGAGCGCTTAAATCTTGCATGGATAAGGCATAACCTTATCAAAAACTAAAATTGCCTGATAAAGATCATGTGGGCTTGGGAACACCCCAGTGCATTTTCTCAGCCTTCTACTGCAGTCACAGCTCTGTAGTGACACCCAAGGAACCCTGCGTTCTGTACATGAGCGTCAGTGCTGTGCATCTCTACTCGGCAGTGATGGTTCAGAAGAAAGAAAGAAAGAAGAAGCCTACCAGGATTGCAGAGCAGAATTTTTTTCTTCTTGATCCCCTTTTATGGAAAGTCAACTTTAATACAGGATTGAAGACCCCCACAGACACTTCAGTTCCATTCTCTGTTACACTGCTTTATTTTAATGCACATGCATTGGGGAAACCAAATGTGTATAAAAATCCTTAGGAAAAGACATGGAAGAACATTTGGATGCAGACTTTGGATCAAGGAAAGGCAGTGGTAGAGAAAAAACTAAACACATATTTTTGTTCATATAAGTTTGTATAAGTTGTGAAAGCTGACAGGACATCTCCCCTCATAAGATTTCAGGCAAAACAGTGGCAAGTTCCAAATGCAGAGTTATGAGCAATCAATCCTATTCTACCCCAGAAACCATTACTACAGTGTTCACTGGACCGTACTCTCTGGAGGCATTTTCCACAGCACTGTGACTCATGCCTCAAGGGCACTAGAGGGTTCCTAAACCCTGCCTAGAATGGGAACAAGCCAAGACTTGCAACTAGATGTGCTCTGTAGACAATCTATTTCTACTTTATCTCCAAGAGCAAAATCTGGTAAATCGCTGCAGGCTCTATATCAGAGCTACAGCATCTCAGTATCTTTTAGAACAAGTCTTGCACCACTGAAGTGGTAATGTTGCAAAGAATTTTTTTTTTCTAATGTGAGGAAAATGGAGTGGCATTACCAGATGAACCTGATGTTGCAAATCCACATCTCCTTGCTTTCAGATTACATGAATGACTTTTTCACAGATATTTCACAGAATATTCTGGGTAGGAAGGAACCTACAAGGATCATCGAGTCCAACTCCTAGGTGAATGGCCCGTGCAGAGATCAAACCCATGACCTTGGTGTTATTAGCATCATGCTCTAATCCACAGAGCTAATCTCAGGTAAAAGGTATGTGGAATCAAGCAGGTCAAAAGCAATATTTCTCCACAGCTATTTGCTGCACTCGTATCTCATTGAATTTTCACATTGGTGCATTGTAAGTGACAAATTCTGCTTTTGATGTTAAGACACCATCCAGCAGGACCTCTGCCTGGATACATGATGGGGCAGGAGAACTGGGTGTAGCTACTGTTTGGGTTGGGAGCAAACCATATCAGTTAGATGCCAATTGCTATTTATTGCAGAAGAAACAAACAAATAAACAATGCAGAGCCAAACCTAACTCTGATAAGTTATGGATCACACCATTTTAAGTATCATATCTGAAGGCAGCCATGGCCTCTGAATTGGTACTCAAGCAATTATGCCATGCTATTTGTACAGCAAAAAAAGGAGAGCCCTTCTCTTCCCACTCTGCCCCCCAGCAGATTTGTTCTTAAGTTTTACCCTTGCTGCTGGTCTCCTGCAAGCCACCATCCAGTGATCTGCTAGGGGAAGCTGCATTACAGAAACGCACACACTGTGCCAGTAACTAAGCAGTTCTTTTTCTAGACGCTACAGAAAACAGGCTTGGAAAAAGGGGGGAAGGTACCTAATTTCCTCCATTTCCAGTGACTTTCAAAAGAGCACTTGAGTACGTGAAAACAGGCTGTTCTGCAGGTTTGATAAATATGCTCTGTGAAATTTATGAAGGGATGCAACAGAACCTGTCTTGCACAGGCAGCTCTTGAACAGGGTGATAGACATCTTGGGAAGCATATGGGGTGGGTGAAGAAAGGAAGAGAGACAAATCAGCCAAATCATGGCCCTGGGCATGAAAGATAAAGCTAACAGACTCAGAATCAGCAAGAATGGCCCTACCACAGAGAAAACTAAACTACAGACAAGACTGCACTGCTGTCTGGAGAAACTGGGAAAGCACTCTTCTCCTACGGTACTTCTCTTCAGTGCCTGACTAAATGAAAGGGTGGAGAAGCAGGAACAGAAAGGGGAAAAAAAATAAAAGTAACAAGAGAAGGTGATAGAAAAGGACAATGTTTACAAAGACTGAAAGATGACCAGTTTTTCACAAATGACATTCTTTGCATTAAAAGCTAGCCCCAGACTTAGCTACGTATACAGTACTTTAAAACCAACTCTATTTTATAGAAATCCTTGTATAGCTATTGTTGTACCCAAGTACTCAGCACATAAAATTATGCAGGTTATCCCTTATCATAAGAGGATTGCTACTTTTATTACTGCAGGGTGAGGGAAGAATATACTTATTACCACTGTTTTGGTGAGGTGACAGAGGGGCGGTCTTATTTTGGTCCAGAGTACTCTGCATTTCTTGAGAAAGCATATCTGGAAGTGTCTGAGGGAGAGGGAAAATCTTTGTTTCTGGGAAAGTATAGCTCAAGTTTTGATCAAGCCCTTGGAAAGCATCTGCTGCTCAGTCAAACTTTATCATGTTACTACAAAGGTCAGCCATACCTCTTGATAAGAGTTACAAGTCACTCAGTTTTACTTTAGAGCTTCAAATAAAGGATCTAGACACACTGAAGGTAAGTTGCTGACAGCAAAGTCGAGGACAGACACCTTAACCTGCCTCAAGTCTCATATGGAGATAAAGAGAAGAGCAGGGGACAGCATTTTTATGCTCTGGGGCTTTGAGAAGGCATGATGAACATTTGGTTTTAATTGCAGTATCCCAAGGGTGATGCCCAGGTGTTTTGTTTTGCTGCAGTTCACATGAAGGGTGACAGGAAGGTAAAATAAGGCCCTTTCTCCCACCTCTAGGGATACAATTAGACATTACGTTTCTCTCTGCACTTTCAGCTGTCAGTTCCCTCCTGTGCCCCAAAGGGAGAAAGTCAGCAGGAAAGGTTTTCAGTGATCCTCAGGGGAAGACCTGAATGAAGAAGTGTGCATGTGTCAGAGCATGGATCAAGGCTGTAGAAAAGGGCGTGACTGCTTTTTCTGTACACACATCCCTTAAACTCTCTGACTCTCCCCTCTGGCATGGCTGTGTCAGCACCCTGCTCAGCTACAATAGGGCTTAGTCAAGAAGCCCTAGAAGCAAGCCAGTTAGGAGATTAAGGTTAGCTTCAATTGCACCTGCACTGTAACACTTTACTGCAGCGTTCCTGGTTTTAGCACATTGTTGTTACCACATGATAGAGACCTATTACCAGGGGACTATGGGTGGATAGACTCTGCCCATTTTTATTATTAAAATTCTTTCCTTAAACAGGGCCTGGTTTTTAAATTGAACAATGTCGAAAGAAAGATCCAAACCATCAGGTAGGACCTGTTTCAGAGCAACCAGTCTCCTTGCTCAGGCCCCAGCTGCTCCACAGTCTAGTTCAGCACACCAGGCACAACCCCACCTAAGGAAGTGGAGTTAGAGCAGAGCAACCAGTAGTCCACCTTGGTTTCCCACTTAAATGCCACACTTACAAGATGTTATTTCTAACACTTGTACAGCACTAATTATTATGCACACACCCCACCTGTGTTTGTCCTTCTTTACTAAACTACACCAGTGTTAAAGTGACTGTTATGCAAATAGTTTGGCACACATCCTTTTATTCCTACAGCAGCAATCACTGTGGAAATCTGAGAACTACCACATGCATGACAGGGAAGTGCAGTTCCTTGGTTTATCACTGAAGGAAATGGCAACATAAAGCCTCCTTTTGAACTAGTAACTGGTATAAATTCTTACTATCTGGACAAATTCCACATGCTCCTCAGCACAAAGCTTTACCTAGCTGAGAAACTGATAGCTTTTTCTTGTCCTGCTCAGAAGATCGTGAGGAAAGATAAGGAAAAAGGTAACTGGGGCAAGGCAGTGTTTAACTGTGTTGTAACAGATCTCAGCAACACCCAGCTTTTTTTTTTCTTAAAGTCTGTTGTTAGCACAGAGATTTTCTTGCTTTGAATTTTGAAATCTCTGGTGCTTCTGACCCTCTTAACATTACATCAGCTGATACTGAATGCAGGTGGACAGTAGTTCCCTATGCAATTTTTTAAAAAATGAATATTTTTTTCTTTTCTAGAACATATATTGTTTCCCTGCACACCATAATATATTGCACAGTACTAAGGACACAGGAATATGTGCTGAAACTTCCTTATAGCATCTGGTCCAAAGTTCTATTCCATTTATAACTTAGAGGTGTTTAAGGGCTCGGTTGTGGTTGATGTTAAGTGGAATGAGTTCTTCCCCTGGGAGGAATGTGTGAGTGTACACACTGAGAAAGAGAAGATCTTTCAAGTAAGAGTATGAGGGTGGGACAAGAGAAGCTGCTGCCTAATTCAGAATGGGAGCTGCTCCAGAGCGGTAGGCAAATTCTCCCTCACCTTCCCCAGTGCAGACTTTGTTAACGTGTCACAGGCTTAGGCATTTTGTGCAGTCTATTAGTGCCATTTTGATGAGTCAGTTTAAATTAGTTTTAATCTGACTTAGGTTAAACAAAAAGCACAGCTAAAAATGGTGTCCAACTTCATACAGGCACACAAAGAACAGGAGAAGTCTTTTGTTGTCTCTCTGTGAATCTGGGGCAAAAGTTTACTCTATTTGGCAGTGACAAACACAAAAGAAAAATCTTTTAAATCTTGGCTGGTTATGTCTTACAGTATTAAGAAAAGAATCAACCAGTTCTGAAAAAACCCAACTCTTTTCCTAGTATTGTGTACTCGCATAATTTTATTAGAACTTCCCTATTGGGCAGCTCTCCAAATAACCTAGATTTTCTTCCAGCAGCATGTGTGAACAGCCCACACACATGCAATCCAGGATCCTCCCCAACTTTTATGTTTTAGGAGCAGCTGGCCAGCTAACTCGAAGTTAAGTGTCATTTGAGAGATCAGGACAGGTTAGAAGGGCAGCATGACCAAACAAAGCCTGAGAACAGAACTTTTCTCCTTTTGTATCATCTATGGAAAGCATCACTGAAGCACAAAAGATCTGGCTGGATCAATGAAGCCATAATACCACAATTTGAATTGATGAAAGACTCTGGTATACAAATTGAAGCTTGTCATACAATTAGGGCAAAATTTATCTGCTTAATATATTGAAAGAGTAGTTGAATCTATCCCCAGTAGACTGTCCAGCAGAATCTTAGGTTATGTGAAAAAAATATTCAAATTCTCCAATGCCTTTCTGTATGAGGAATTCATTTCCTGCCATCTGAAACACATTTATGATCAGATAAGAAAAACAAACACCAACTGTGCATTATTATGTGTACACAAAAAATCCCCCATAAGGCAAAGATCATGAGGGCCTGAAAAGGAGGAATAGCTCTATTTCTGGAATGTTCCCTAGGTACATGCTCGGTATAGTGAACAAGCTAGAATGTAGCACACCACTTAGTGCTATATGGTACCTAGGCATCTCAAGGATCAACCCTACTCAGACTGTCTGGCACTGTGTCTGACTTTAAAACAAAATCTTGCCTCATTTCCTTTAAAAAACCTTAGATCCTAGGCAGAGATCTGAGTTGCCAATCTGCAGCAGCTCCTGACCCTGTGGATACACAAATGGTGCCTGTCTCTATGTTCAGAACTCCTTGTATGTGTGAGCTGGGCAGTGGTAATGGCAGAGGTGCTTCATTGTGGAGGCTTCAGTTATGTGTGGCCTTTTGCAGTCCAGCAATATTGGATTCGAGAGCCACGCCATCATGGATGAGACCATGTCACAAGAGCCTGTAGGCGTGCAAGTGCTTCCACACAGTATTGTTAACAGCAATAACTTGTGATACGTTATCTTTTACACAGGATACACTTCCTACTACAGCTATTTTTCTTAGTTTTGGGAATTCACAGGCTAGCAGATATTTATATATACACACAAATATATTGTTACTCTTGTTAAATTATTTAGCCTTCACATGAAGACTGCACAAAAATGTATTGAGTAGTTTAAACTTATCCTAACCACAACTAATCAGAAGCAGGTAAAGCTAAAGGGAAATAAAAAGCAAGAAAGTACTATAGAGAGTGAAGCTTTGATTCTTTCTGACCCAGATTCATGTACTTCACCAGGAAGGCTTATAACCACCATTTTCTACTTTATCATTAACAGTAAGTGGGCATTCTTCCCAGAGCAAGTTAATTGCTCTGGAATTGCTTTTTGTTTTGTATTCATTGTGTTATCTCAGGTGAATCTAGGTGTTCCTAGCTTAAGCTTCCCAAGATAAATTTTCTGCCTCAAATAAATAATTTGATGCTTCACATCCTAAGATTAAATAATAATTGCTGTGCTTGTAGAGTTCTATCAGTCATATTTCATGCCTAGGCAATAAATATGTACAAGCAAACTTCTGAATCTGACTCCCTGCGAGGAAAGTTAAGGCCTCTAGGGTTTGTCACTTGGAGAGGACAAAGCTCTCTGCTTAAGAGGGGTCTTGGGTGTAGGATTGTGGGACTCTTCGCCATGATCTACTAAGGTGTCCTAAAGCCTCTCCACCAAAACAAGGGAACTTCATTCTTCAAACTCCTCAAGAAATACACACATAGTATGTCCTCTTTGATTTATGACATACCTCAACAATAAGTAGCACAAGCCTGAGAGAAGTTCGCTCTAAACCTCTGGTAAGTGTATTTGGCATAAAGGACATTGCAAAAATTGAAACGTACCTCATCCCCATGCTAATTAGCAACATACTTGAACTCTGGAATGCCAATCTTATGATGGGTTGGAAACCTTCCCAGAACAAGAACCCACAGGTCTCTACCTTTAAGAGGGGAAGGGGAAAAGACATTTTTTAAACAAGTGTAAAATCATACAAACCTTAGAAGAAAAAGCATAAAAAGAGTTGGTCAGTAAGGCCACTGTACAAATTCTAATATTCCATTGGTTCCTAGTCAGTCCTATATATAACATATAAAAGTGGATTGCGGAGTTTTTATCAATATATGCTATATTAGTTATAGGAACAAAAACACTTTGCCTTCTGACCAAGTATGTAGCAAACCCTGCAATTTCTAAAGCATTTAACCAGTGCTAGAAAAAAAGGCTTTTTTTTGGGCAATAAACATCTTTCAAATTAAATGTAGCAAATGAGATCATTCTTCCCCCCTCCCACTATCAAATCATAGGGCTTTGCTGAAGTATATACAGAAGTTTTCATTATCACAAAGAAAGAACATCTGTTTTTGTACTAAAGACAATACAAAAAAGCTAAACACATTCATGCATTGCTGCTCAGAAAGCAGGAGGTACAAGAAGAGCTGTATCAGAGACATATTCCAAACACATTAGCAGGGAAGAAATCAATGGCTACAGAAAGAGTATTAGTTAGGGCCACTAAAGCTGCACAGCGAGCTGAACTTTAAATAACAAAATAAACAAACATACATACATTTTGGAAGTTCTCATTGGGCAGGGGCAGGCATTTTTTGTTATTTTTAGTGATACTGTGGCATTTCAGACCTCATCTGCAGAACTGTGCTTCCCTCTGCTAACTGAGGTGGAAAACTCAAGTTTCAGTAGATGGCAGCAATGAAACTGGACCAGTTCTTTGATGATAGTAGTCACAGCCTAGAGATAGCTAATGCCCAGAGCTTGCATGCATGCTACCTGACCCCAGCTCTCACACAGCGCTTGTTGGGACCCATGGGCTGTCTGAGAAGAGTCCAGTCACCACTGTTACTTACAAGAAAGAAGAATGCAGATGCTGCTATACACAGTACTATAAAAAGCATTATTTTGTAAATCTTTGTGGATCATCGAACCTGCGGTAAACAAGCTCTGGAGCGTATAAATTTCCCATTCCTGATGCCATGACCTCCACGGTCATGCACATGCCACAGCATTTTTGTTTTCTTTTCTAGCTGTGTGACTCACAGCAGTTATACCAGAAGGGTCATGGCTTCAGGAATGGGAGAAAAAAATTGAGGAGGACTGAAAGAACACTGCAAGACACACTGAAACAATTATAAGAGAGGTAAAACTGAAGACAGTGATTCCCAAACTAAATTCTCACTTAACCGGCTGAATCAGAGTCTCGGGCTTAAGATCAAGAAGTACAAGACAGCATCGAGACCTGACAGACTCAACAAGGAGTGATCTCAGGATCCCCTGGTTTTATAGCTACTCTAGATGACATTGGTATTTAACCCTTGTAACCATAAGCTATGCACAAAGCTGTGAGGTGCTGCTACAGACTCTTCCTTTAAAAGACAATGTGAGCAAGCAATCCATACTTTTAAAAATAACTTTGTGGCAAGTGATGTGGCAAGGAATCTAGTTATTCCACTTTATTGTATGCAGAGCCACTGTTTCATAAAAAAAAAAAACACAAACCCAACACCCAAACAACTTGACTTCTGTAAGCTTAGACAAGTTACAAAGGGAAAATACAGAGACATTAGCTTTTAAGCACATCTTTCTTCAGAAAGGAAAAAAAGAGAACACCCAATCCCTACCACCCTAACAATTTCTCCCATCCAAAACCTCTAGAGGTCCCCTGCAACCTCAGCCATCCTGCAATTCTGTAAAATTACATGACAAGTCTTGCTGCAGTAGTATACGTTTGGAACCGAAAACAATCCTCGTCGTGAAAAACACACGCTACTGTTATTCATAATTAAGCATGGACAACAATCTCAATTTAATTTCCATCTCTACAATGTGTCACTCTCTCTATGGTTGTGTCCTGGGGCAAAGAATTACCAAGGAAGTCCTTCCAGAGTACTCCTTTCAGTCTTTGTCTGTATGCCCTCTAAGCCATTCCTCCCAGCTCCCATTCCCTCTACTGGAAGGAAATTTCAGACGTCCCTCCTTGGTTCCAATGTGTTAATTGCCACATGGACTCCTGGACCAATCAGAACATACCTGCTCACACAGTTAAGACTGCAGCCTTCTCATGACATCCCAAACTTAGAGATGACTACTGCAAGCCTACAACATGCAGCTTCCCTAGCTAGGGATTCATCAGACCAAGCTGCAGTGCCCAAGAGCACACCCAACATCTAAAAGTCAGCAGAAATTGTAATATTAATGTAACAAAGGACCTATATCAATAACCTGATGGTGTCCCAGTTATCTCCCAAATAGAGATGGATACAGTTAAATTATAACACAGAGTTTCCTACAGAGGAAACACATGCCTTCAATAAGACTATAAATTCATTCTGGTGTGAAACTGCCCATTATCAAGCATCATGATTTTCCATACAAGCAAAAAGCAATGACTTAGGGGAGAAGATTTAATGCCCTGAGCCTGCACTAAACTAACCATTTACTGTATTTATATTACCTGTCCGTACATAATTGTTATCTAAAATATAAAATAATCAATTAAGCACAGCAGCCAAACAATGTTATAGTGCCTAGATCATCTTATCTCACCAATAATCAGACATTAAGATTAGCCCCTAGTTTTATCTGAAAAGAAGCAGATCACAAGGACTATTTCAAATCTAACTACTAGCATTGACAACACCCTCATCCATTGCTAGACTTTTTGGAGTATCTCATGAACTAATGTAGAAGTGTCATATTTTTTTAGACACTTCCCCATAGTAGCACTAGCACCAATTCAGTACTATACATACTCAAGCAACAAGAGTCCAAGTACAGCTAAAATACTTTAGATGTTTCCATCATTTAAGAGTTTCTACAAATAATGCTGTATTCTATTTTCAAAATTTTTAAAAAATACTTCTGATGGCTTGTGATCAGCAGTGCTCATTCCTGCTGCTCTCACTGTGAAATTGCCCTCATGGGAAACACAAGGAAGAGCTAAGTATAGACTGACATTAAGTACTGATGCAAATTGGTCTTTCCAGCATTAGTATTTAGACTGTTTATAATTTGTGTGAGGGCCATCTAAGTGATAAACACTCCCATGAACTGAGATACCAATTATATCCTGGCATTTCCAGTTTGTAAGAGGTATAAAACCTACCATTAACAATTAAAATAAATTCCTGGGTCTGCTCAGCCTGCAGTACTGGATAGCATACCTATGAGAAATGACATAAGATTTCTTTCCATATGGCAGTAATTAACTGCATATAAAAAGATTCAGCATATGGATATTAGTGAACTATATTTCAAGTAATCAAGGCAAACATATGTTTCTAACTGTGTGTCTCAGGACAAGTAACAAGACTTGTTTTGGAACAGAGCCAGACCACACAGCTTCTAGTAGAAGGAGCAATCTTTTAAAAATGTTTTCTAGCATTGCCACAGTTCACAGCTTGGTATCAGTGTTCTAAACAGATCTACCAAAATCGGCAATTAAAATGGAGAATTGAAACTGATCTCCAGACCTAGTGAAAAACAAACCAAATCAATTTGCAGATGTTGAAGTCTGGATTGTGTTCTGAACTTTATTTCTACTTTTCTTCACTTTGTTCTTTACAGTTTCATTTGTGAAAAACTTGTCATTTCAAAAAAGTTATGGCTAAGAAATGAAGTGAAATGACTGGGCAATGCTCCAGACCCACTGCCAGTACCAGTCAGGCTAGGCCACTGATTCAAATGTTTGTTGGGAGGACCACGTTGACCAAGAAAAAGCACTAAGCTGACTACAGTCCTCCTGGGTTGGCCACATATTGGCCACTGGCTTCATGGGTAGGAACTGCAGTAATGCTGATCCACATTGAGGTAGTCCTGCCTAGAAAGGAGACGGGTGGAGAGGAGGGAAAGAGAGGTTGACTGTCATTAGCAAGCAAGGTCACAGAACAACTTAATTGTAGAAACAATCTCAGAATCATTGAACAGTCCAGGTTGGAAGGGACCTCAGAAGATAATCTGGTCCAACCTTACATGGGAAAAGGAACTTAAATAACATTATTGAGCACTCTGTTCAATTGCATCTTTAAAACTTCCAGTGATAAGGACTTTACCTAATCTCTAGGGAAGTTGTTCCAGTGAATGGTTGTTCTCATTGTAAAAATGTCTTTCTTATACTGAGATTAAACCTCTCTCAGTGCAACTTGTATCTGTTGCCCCTCGCTTTTTTCCATGTGGCTCCTTGTGAACACAGAAGCTTCATCCTCTTTTAGCCACCCTTTAAGTACTAGAATCCTGTGATGAGGTTCCCCTCTAAGCATTCCCTTCTTCCTTTCTCACAGGGCAGTTTCTCCAGCCCTTCGATCATCTTTGTAGCCCTCTTTTGGATCCTCTTCAGTCTGTCCACATAGTTCTTGAATTGTTGAGGCCAAAATTGGCTATTCAGGTGCAGCCTGACAAGCACTGAGCAGCGTAGGATGATCACATCTGTCTCAGCTAGCAATGTCTCTGTGGATGCAGTCCAGGATCTGCAACCTTTGTTGCTTGTTTGCCAGGAGCCCCAGGTCCCTTTCAGCAAGGCTACTCACCCGTCATGCATGCTTTGGTTATTCTGTCCCGGGTGCAGGATTTTGCATTTGTCATTGTTAATCTCGATACTGTTCTTGCTAGCTCCCTCTTCCAGCCTCTCCAGGTCTCTCCAAAGATAGGTTACCCTTCTGAACTGTCCACCTCACCACCCAGATTGGTGTCATCAGCAAACATGGTGACAGTGCTGCCAGTTCCATCAACCAGACCATTTATGAAGATATTGAACAGTGTAGGGTCCGGTATTGACCACTGGGAGTCTCCACTTGTGACAGGCTGCCCACCTGAGTAAAAACCATTGATCACTCTGGTCTGTTAACCCATTTCCTACCCATCTACAGGCCACCTATCTGATCTGTATCTTGTCAACTTGTCCAGGAGAAGGCTGTGTGAAACAGTGTCAAAACTAGTTTACTCTGGCTCCGGATCTGACTGAATACTTACTTGAACTGTTCAGCTCTGAACATAGCTCACACAAAACTTGCTCTGACATTGGCTAGAAATTGAGGGTTTAGATGTTTAAGAAAAGGCCTCAGATATGAATCTACTTGCATGTATCTGTATTACCTATAAAATGCATAAAGCTAGATTATGAAAAAAAGACACTGTGACATTATAATAAATTAAATTAATGACCTAAAACCCCCATACTTTTGAGATTTCATACAAGGCACAACAATTTCCTTTGATTTGTATTTTATATCTTCTTCCTTAAAACTTGCTACTTGTTTCCCTTACTTATGCCATGTTTGACAACAAACTCTACAGGCCAAGTGGCATATTATCAGAGTGGTCTGCATACTGTTCAGAAAGATGTGACCCTAAGCTGTAGGGAAGGTCACTTTAGAAGGAAAAAAAGAAGACAGAAATGTGAAATAGAAAGTTCAAAGACCTTAAAAGCTTTATCATCATTCTTCAGATTGTTACTGGCTACTGATATTTCAGCAGTCCGGAGAACTCACACTATCAGGGCTTCATTCTATTGTGGTCCACATGAACTGACCCTCAAAGTACACCATCAAAGTATTGCAAAATAAGAAGGGGGACAAGACAGATAAGATTCCATTCAATGAGAGGATAAGAGGGTGATGGTTATGTCTTAGGCATAGCTTGTTGTCAGTCCTGCTCAATTCCAGTATAGCAGAAGAGCTTCAGCCTAGATTCTATAATGAGAACACCAAGTAACAGTAGTGACATAAACACACCAGCTGATTTTTACAACAGCTTCCACTGCAAAAGCAACCTCTACATAATTATGGTTTGACAGAAGAAAGAGAAACAATGCAAATAACTGGAATCTGCATTACTTATGCAAAAATACCATGCAGAGATGGGGTGGCATGAGAGTCACTTCTTAATAAATACTTCTGTAGATATACCACAATTCCCACGTAATCTCTCACACTGTCTTTAATCCACTTTAACTATGCATACTAATATTGAAAACATTTTCCTAACTGCATTTGGCAACATATTCTGCTATGTGTTGTGATTCTCCATCCTTGCTACCTTTAACACTAGTGTAAATCTATGTGAATTGTTACCATACAGGATACTAAGGCATTTTACAGTTCTCTTTTTGTGGCAGAACTATATCAGGATATCTTCCCAGCTGCATCTGACATCTGTTTTCTGAGACTAAGTCAAATTGTGCTCATTAATACATGAAGTTCCTTATCTTGCAGGACGAGAGAGATCAAGAAATCAGTCATGGCTTTATCACTTTTAACTTTTTAATCACATTCACGGTAAATCTGTTCCCTTACTAACACAAAACACTGTTTGCCATTTAACTTTTCTGATCTGTACTTGTATTCCCTGCAGAGCTCAGTACTGCCAATGTGTAACATAGGGGTACAATTGCTACCTATGCGCACACACATAGGCAAGAAAATGGAAATACAGAGAAAGTAAATTCTCATGTATAACTTCCTACTGTACTTCCAAGCTTCAACAGAAAGACAAAGTGTTTGCTTCTCTATGATACGAGCAGGGCAACACTGTCTTCTAGCAAAACACTGCCACAGCTAATGAAGGACTTCAGAAGTAAATCCCTTTTGCTAAGCAAGCACCAGCAGCATCTGTGCCCTGAGGCACTCTGATTTGTCATCACCAATTCAAGCTGGAAAATCTAAACCCATTTTGGAACTTGTCTTCTGCAAGGGGACTGCCCAACAGCACACATGGCTTGATTCAGATTCTAACAAAATGAGGTACCAGTACATTATTTATATAACCTGAAATGTTTAATCAGAATGATTGATGTAGCAGTATTGCACAAATAGGCTTATAAACATGAACAAATATGTGAGTTTAATCCAGTCAGACTTTTGAGTAAAACAGCCTCAAAGTAAGCTACACACCCAAATCTGAGATCAGACAAACACCTGTATGAAAACTTTAGTACATCAGGTTCTTTTGTGAGCATTTATGCTCACTTTTATTATACCATGTCATCGTGGTCCACTGAGACAGAACGGATTATCTAAAGACTTAGCCTGTAGTAGCATTGACATTAGTAATGAACAAAGCTGATATCCCAAGAAGAACTAGGACTCTTTAAATATAAGGAAGTCTTCAAGGTATTTGAAAGGATTAAAAAGATACTGATCTGTCACATACATCAACCAGGCACATGTGGCAATATTCAGCATACTGCTTAGATAAGCAGAGAAAAGCCAAAAGAACCCTAAGTAACATTAGGTTGCAGGTCTACCACAGCCACTTCTTAAGGGATACGTGGGAATAGACCAGAAGTATTATTACAGACATAAAGCTCTTTCTTCTCAAGGCAAAAAAATTAATAAAAGCAACTATCTCCCACTATTCTATAAGCCCCCATCTACTCCCAGAGATTATACCAGCCAATCCAGTCTAGAGTCATCTTCTTGTAAGCAGAACTGTCAGAATAACCAACGAGTCTTTAAAAAACATTAGGTACTGTTTATTTGTATCCAAAGGACTTGAGAAGGGAAGGGAGGCAAAACAGTTCATTGTTCACACACATGCTTATCTTTCTAAAAGTTTACAAATGTTTGGTTGATTAGGATATTCATAGCTGCTTTGGACACTTTCACAGGACTTGTATCTTCTGAGAACAGCAACTCTTTCTTTCCTAGGTACATGTGACTCATCACTGTACCATTTCCAGTTCTCATAATCAAGCAGAGCACACTCTTTATACATAGAACTATGGAAAACTGCTAATGCAGAGAATAGTCTCTAGAATAGCATCTTATAGATTATTGGAACAAAAATGAAGACATAAAAATAAATGTGTAAAGCCACAAAAAACCCCTCCACAATGCAGAGGGAATACTGTTTCCAAATTAATATATGCTAACCTTATTCAGTATTGCCCACTAAGAAGATGAGAACACCACAGACACATAGAATTCATCTGAACAGGCTTTCCCTACTATTTACACTAACTGGTTTCATACTTATTCCTGAAAACCAAACAGACTATGTTTCCTTTTCACCAGCTCTTGTTTCCATTACCACAGGGTTTTTAAACCTAGTTCTAAAAATGTGTATATTTTCTGAGACAGCTGTGAAACTGGTAGGCACCTAGTAATTTTCAGAAAAGCTATTGTGTTCATAAAAGAAATCTTACCCACTCACAGCAGCATACCATTGGACCATCATGAATAAAGTGATTGCTTGTAACCTAAGTCAGGCACAAAAAGGTGGTCATTTGTTTTAAAGTGCAATTTATTCCAATTCAAGAGTTTTGTTTAGCCTACGCTTTTACCACCAGTGGCAGAGGAGGTCAAAACTATTTCAGCCACTTGAAAGCAAGAGAGGGAGTAGATAACCAGGAGGGGACTACAGGTTGTTGCTCATATGTGGCTGAGAAGTCACTAGAGCACTTTGAGGATTTCAGTGCATTGAAGTGCCTCATTAAGAGACTTGCTATGCCTATCCTGTAAGAATAGGAAGCTCAAAACAATGCACATCTCATCACTGACAAGCAGACTCCTATAAATTCAGTGAGGAGCTTCCCCTTCCACTTCCCCCCCCCTCCTTTTTTTAGCTTGCTGGAGAGAGGAAAAATGGAGGATATATTAACTTTTTAAAAACTACCCAGTCTCTGTTTCAATCATCTGCTTCTTGCTTAGTTAACTAGCAAACTACATTAGTCTGATCAGTTTCTTCTAGATTCTCTCTCAAAACAGGTAACAAAATGCCTGTAGAAACATCGACTGGCTTTTAGAAAAAGTAACAAAGACACAAGGCAACACCTAAAATTCAGGCAGCATTACTACCTAGAAACAGTAATTCAGTCCTTAGTCTCTAGAACAAACACATTCTGGTAGCCTTTGTTTCTTCTTGGGATTCTGAGATCAGCCAATGAAATTGTGTATCAAAGTAAGTTTTGCACTTTTCCTTACTTTAGGTACAGCACGGTCAGGAAATTCACTTTGTCAGAAACATCCAGGTTGTGCATTGCTAGAAGTGCATACCAGGGAAGACATCTGTGACTTCCTTATTCCTAGAACTACCCCTAGCTGCTCTTTGGACAAAAAACCCTACTGGACCAGACTAGACCGGGGAACTCACATAGTAGGGCTATATTTCTTACTGAGAACACAATTTACTTTCATTTAAGCTTTAGGATAAGTGTTACTTTCTTATATCTGCTCAGGCTCTGTTTAAATGCCCCAGGTAATCTCAAGAGCCATGGATACAGAACAAACCAGCTGTGGACAAACAGGAAATGTAACTCAATATCTTAAAGCCACTGTGAGCTCAGCACGCTACATAGCAGCTACAGTGAATTAGTTAAATAACTCTAACCTCCATGGTCTGACCTTTCCCATAACAAGCAAGTCCTAGATATCAAACTGCAGAATCATCTGCTCAGAAGCATCCTCTAAACTTTCTCACATCTGGGCCACTGCGTAGCTTATTAGAGTGACTGTGCCAAAAGTGGAACAGCTTACAGGGAGGGTATTCTCTCAGCTGGGAGGAGACCTACAGCCAGTCCTATGCAGAAAATTAAGAAATCACATGCACAGAAGGCAAGACAAAAATGATTGACCAGTTCACAGCAAGCATAAAGAAGAGAAGACTTAAGCCAATTATTTTACTTTCACTGCAAGAGAATAGGAATGTGTTCGGAGTCAGTGATGGCATCTCGAAAAGTAATGTCTTATCAACCTTTTAAACATCTGATGCTGATCAAACTACCTATTTTTTTTTACAAATGATTTACATAAAAAGCATTGTCATACTGACAGGAAAGCAATGTTAAGTCTTGTTATTATCAGACAAAATCTTAGTATTTGGCTGTTGGAGGACTGATTACACACAAACTACTTGTATCACATTACTTGAGTCAAACTGCAAGAGGATAAAATACAGTTTAATATATCATCTGATTTTAAAGAACTTTTAGCTTTAGTTAAGACAGACTTAGAAGTTAAAGCTAAGATAATAATGATGAGTTCTATTTAAACACTTGATTTAGAGCAAAACTCAACTGGGAGCTGAAAACTTTTAAAAATACAAGCTAACACTTTTTCTTTTTAAAGTCATGATTTAGCTTTTACTAGATAAACTCTGAAGGAGCCAGTCCACCTTTTATTTTCCTCTTCCCATCACAGTGACTCACATGCTGCAAATGGAGTTTACAAGGCTGTTAAGGTCAAGCCCATCCATGAAGCCAAACACTTTTTCAATAACAAAACTAACAGGTAAACCTACTTAGAATCTTGTTAACATACATTTATATGCCACAAGTACTGTCAAAGACTACAACAAAAATGGTTATCAGGAAAGACACCAAAAAGAGCAAGTGGCACATATCAGGAAAAAAAATTTCAGAAGAGGAGCAGGCAACTGTGGACAGAAGTTTAACTATCACAGTTTCAGTTTTAGATGATTTTTACATGAAACTCTAGACTGAAGCCAAGCTACTTTAGTATGATTTGCATGAGGCCCTTGGAGTGGAAAATGTCTCATTCATTCTTGTTTCTAAAAATGAACACTGAAAACCCTCAATGCTTTTATTATCTATACACACCATGCTTGCATGATGAGCCTAATTCACAGTACTAAGGAAATCTGTGGGATAGGACATGAGGAGGGAAGAGGAGACATCAAGGATTGCAGACAGGAGGAAAGCCACTTGCAGCAGTCAAATGGAACAAAAAGAAGGTAACACTTCTACACAAATATACCTCACACCATGTAACCATGGAAAAGATAACTGCAATAGTCTTTAAAGATATCACATTCCTTGTGAATTTTCCTCTATATTACTTGTTTATTTTCAAGGCAAAAAGAATCTTCTCTATCATATTTTATTTCCTTCTTTTTAAAAATACTGGTACCAGCATTTAGTTTGTACGAACATTTAATCACAGGTAACAATGAAAAACTTACCTCAGAGTACACTGGGACGTATATAATCTTCTCATTCTATTTTTGCACAGTGTGAGAATGCCTGAAACTAACCTGACAATAATTCCAGTAGAGTACAAATATTTTATGGATATGTATTTCAGCTTTGTTTTCTCCAGCAGTAAAACTTGTTTTCTAGTATTTAAACAAAGTAAAAACATCCAGAATGTAAGTGCCTCTAATGTAAAATCAATGAAATTTACAATGAACTTTACTACTGATGGTAGTAACACAGGCTTCTTCCATACCATGTCACAATAAATAAGCTCCTAGTTTTTGCCCAGGTAGACATAATTTTTCAGCTACATACACAGACTATTAATGTATAGATGAGACAAGTACAATATCTGGTCTTTTATTATTAAATACTTTCACTGGAGGGCAGCGAATCTGAAGTTAGCAATCCCCTGTTCAATAGCCACCCATAAACGCCTAAATATATCAATCACGCTCTACCAGAACACTCAGGGGATTTAAATTGATCCCTGGCACATCCTGGGGACATGTTCCATTAATGTTTGTGAGGAATGATGTCATGGTTCTCTATCACCAGGCACATGATTCTTCCAGCACTACCCAAGTTCTAATCTCTAGTATGCCCTTTTGCTGAAGTCACAGCTGCTTATCAGATGGGAACCTGGGCACGTGCCATTCCATTCCCTTTTCCATGGAGGGAAACCCATGAAGCAGGCAGGAAGGAGACATAATGAGTTCCAACAGGCATCTCATTGTCATCCAAGTCACTGGGAAATCTGGCCTGCTGGAGCCCTGCTGAGTACACCTTCCCTGTAGTACATAGTATCATCTATGCACTCAGCCATGGGCAGGTCCTGCGTGAACTTCAAAACCCACACCAAATGAACACATACACCCTGCATGCTTCAGCCTCTCTGTTTATACAACAGGGGTAGCAGAATGCTAATAAGCAATATTCACTAGTTCACATCAAAAATGAAAACTGAAAAATCAAAGTTAGCAAAGTGCTTAAGATTAATGGATAGAATGTGCCCATCGAAGGGCAACAGGGAGAGCAATTGAATACTAAGCATCAAAATAGGATGACTAAACAACATACTTCTTACCTAAAGAAACTTTCAAGGCAGTTCTTTTGCAAGATATTTCTGAGAATTTCTAGTGGAACCGGAATAAAATCAGGTCAATTTGTTTTAGTTTTTGTCTCTCCAGTGATGGAATCTGCCGAAGAGATGTTAATCTATGAAGTCAACTTTGAAACTTCACTAGGTAAAGACAAAGGTACTTTAACCATACACAACTTTTTGCTCAGTGAGCAGAATCTGGCCTAAGGATGTTTACAACTGTTCCAAGTTGACTGGAATTCTAAAAATGCAGACTGGCCTCCAGAAAATCTAGATCTAAACCAAGCTGTAATTGGCATGCTATCACTTTATCTGAATCCAGAGTGTATCTGAAAAAAGTTTTTATAGAGCGTGGATCTACTCCAAAAGTCACACAGCTCTTTCAGCAGTTTCTTGTCTTTGTCCTCCTAAGAAGGGCATCAGGTCTATTAGAATCCTTAAGTCTGCTTCCCACCACCCTCATTTTCTTTTCAAAGGAAAACAACAGCACTGTAACTTGAACAATGAAAAGCCACAGATCATAAGCCTACATAAAATATTTTCTTTTTGGTAATGCACTCTAAGATTTGTTTGCTGAAGAGTCAGTCTGTTTTAGACTGGAGTGGCATGAGGCAGGACAGGTTTATATGATTACACCACGTTGCATTCTCCAGACTGATTCAGCTCTGCAGCTTCCTCTATTATTATACAGTGCAACTTCTTTTCTGAGATTGGACATTGGACATATTAGAAAACAGAACTCCTGTCAAAGATCTTCTATGAGTTTATTCAACAACACACTTGAAACATTATAAAAGAATTAAGGTATTTTCTGGGGCCATCACACTTCTCTGCTTACCTGCCACTAAGACCATATCAGGTCTCTCACAAACATACAAATTCTCTACAAATCTTGATCATATTTGACTGCTTAGGTTTTACACAGAAATGACTGCCTTAGTGCAAAAGAGGAAAGCACCCTATTTCTTTAGTCTTGACCTTAGCAAGGCTTTCAACAGAATCACAGAATCAGCGGGATGGGACCTCCAGAGGTCTCCTGGTCCAACCCCCGTCCTTATGCAGGGCCACCTATAGCCAGTTGCCCTGGACTGTGTCCAGGCAGCTTTTGAATCTCTCCAAGGATTGAGATCTCACAACTTCCCTGAGCAGCCCACTCCAGTGCCTAGTCACCCTCACAGTACCTTTGTAAACAAGATGAGAACGTAGGGATGAGAGGAGCAGACTAAGGTAAGGTCACAACCTGGCTGGACAGAGCAGCTGGTGGTTCAAGAGACAGAAAATTATTAGCAGCTTTCCTCAAGGGTCAGTACTGAAGCTGATACCGCTTAGTATCTTCATCAGGGCCAGGGCTGCCATTCAAAGGGGCCTTGTCAAGCTGAACGGATTTCTCAAGAGAAAACTCATGAAATCTGACAAAGGTAAATGCAAAATTCTGCACCTGGAATGAAACAACCCCATATTTGGATCATCAACCCAAGAGAATAACCCAATGCTTGTACAGCCTGCAGACTGGCTATGTTGCAGCTGTGCAGCCTAGGGGCTGCAGGGTGTGGGAGCAATGTACAGGTGGACAAGACAAATGTGAGCCAATAATGTGCTCTCACAGCAGAAAAAATACACCTGTGTGCTGGGGTGCATCAGCAAGAACAGAAACCAGCAGCTTGAGAGAAATTACTCTTCCCCTCCACTCAGCATTAGTAAAGCTACATCTGGAGTCCTATGCCCCACTGCGAGTTCCTGAGCACAAAAGAGGCATCACCACACCAGAAGTCCAGCAGAGTGCCACTGAGATGATCACACTGCATCTGAGGAGAGGCTGGGGCAGGTCAGTTTGTTTGGCCTGGATACAACTACAACTCTCCAATAAACAAAGGGACATTATAGAGAGATAGAGCCAAACCTTTAGAGGCACACAGCAAAAGGGCATTTACCATTGCTCACAGCAAGGGAAATCCTAATCAGAAACAGGAAAACACATTTGCACAACAAAAGTAGTTGAGCACTGGATCAGGTAGCCAGAGACCCTTTAGAATCTCCACCTTTGCAGATATTCAGAACTTGAGTGGAGAGGGCCCTGAGCATCATAATCTAACTTCCAAATTGGCCTTGCTTTGAACTCAGACTAGATGGCCTCTAGACCTAAATTACTTTATGATCTGCCTGGAGCATGAGAGGCTTTTGACATGAAGAGTGTTTAGATATTTCTCTTAACACTTTCTGAACTGGTAATATGCAGGTCCCTATCGCCCTCCACAAATGGGCTTCTGTGAGTAGACTCTACACCATCACAGAGCTCTGTGTCTACAACGAACCAATCAGAGTCAAGCCTTTACTTCACATTCTTCATAATCCAAGTCTGGATGGCAGAATAAAATACTAGATTATTAGATAAAATTGGAATAAAGCATGGAATAAATAACATGGCAACAGTAGCCATTTATGATAACAATAGAATTATGTCTGTTGGCTTTATAGACACCACTTTGATCCATGGGATTGGGATTTTGTATTCACCATCAAGAATGTCCATATCAGGAATGTAAATTCATTTCCGTTTCTCATCATCAGTTAGTACATTTTGTTATCATGGTTTAACGCTAATTGGCAAGGGGACAACACTACAAAACCCATACAAGTAAGTGTGTACACATCTAGGCTTGTTTGCATCAGCTTAACTGAGAAAAGAGGAATAGAACTTCAGCCCATTGACCAAAACTGAATCTTCATTTTCACCAAAATTATATAACCAGTGTTGTCATAAAACTTACTTTCTTTTAGTACAAGCACAAAAAAAAATTTAAAAAATTAGACCCTAATTCAGTACAATCCCCTACCATATTCCAGTGGACTCTGAAGGGACAATTCTTCATTCAGATAGAAATCTCTTAACATACAGGAAAAGATAAAATAGAGAATCACAGAACATTTTTTTTGCCATTCTGCTTTACATGGCACTGAAAAAGTTCATGCTGCCCACCTATTCCATTCAGGGAAACACTGCAGGCACACAGGACATGCAAAAAGCTTAAGTGATCACTTTTTTTATGAATCATGACATGTAGTTGGCAGAACAAGGAGAGCTCACACAATTCTCTTCTCACAGAGTTTGGCAAAGCAGAAGTATATCAGAATCTGAGTGTTTCAGTGCATTGCTCAATCAAAAGCAAGAGATGATGAATTTCCAATTTTCATGGCGATGGAACTCAGACAAGTTGAACACTTCCTGTTATCAACTTTTAAGTATCTACATATGTAAAAGTCAAAATTTCAGTCTCTCGGGTTAGATGAAAGGTTTTTTCCTGCCTGCACAAAGATAAGCCATCAGAGTTCCGGACAGAAAAGTCAGGATCTAGTCTTATCATCAGAACATTAGCTAAATTCCCTTAAGGTAGGAAAATGAGGAAGTGGATAACTGGTAGTTTGCACTGGAGGGAACTGTACGTACAGGAACTAGCCTTCTCTTGCATGGATGATTAACATAATCCAGTTTAATTCTGCCTTTGATGAAACCAAGAACAACACAGTTTAAATAACTACATTACTTGCCTACGTTGAGATACATGGTAAAAGAAAGAAGGAAGCACAAAAAGGAACTACTAGCATATCTATCAGGAAGAATAGAGATTTTTTTTTTTAAACTCAAGCACAAATTTGATAATAAATGCTACAACTGTCTCCTTCCACTGGTATTGAAATGGGATTAGAGGAACAGATGATGCTTCTGACAAATCAATTCTCTATTTGGTTTTCTACCTCTTACCAAAGCAATTTAGTTTCCTGAATTGAAATCTACTAAAGTGTTTTTTATACACCAATAAACACTAATCTTTCTAACTGCTTTTTTAAAAAATAGTATATTCTTCCAGTCCCCACACTCCACCCCAATAAATTTAAAAGTACCTATCACAGAGAGATAAATTCAAATATCTATATAAGGCCAGAAAGGTGATTACTGATTTCAGTACATTTTCCTGTAGGGTTTGAGACTGAAATCCCATTCTTCTAAAGCATAGAACCTTGTAAAGGTATGGAATTTGAAATCCTTTTTCTAGTCAGTCCAGACTTACTGAAATAATACATAAAGCTAAAAAAAAAAACAACCCAAAAAAACCCAAACAAACCAACCAAAACCCCTCCAAAAACAAACAGACAAACCCCAAACAAAACAAACAAAAACCCCTCATCATCGGTATTTTTAACATAACCACAAGTTAGAAAACACTGTGTCATTGCAGTCCTGCTTGGAACAGGCACTTGGCAAACAGGGTCCCCTCACATTTTAAGACAGCTGCCTTTCTGAAATTGCCACTCAGGAGGTTTCCAGTTCTCAAAGACATCGGTCTTGGGAGAACTTTTACCTTGATGACGCTTCAGCCAGAGTGTGTTATTCACGCTTAAGCAAGAGGAAGAGGAAACTTCACAGAGACTGGTTAGAGCAGCCCCGCCGCCAGCAAACGCACACGAAACGCTACCGAGGCCACCTTTACCCACACTTGTCNCCGCGGCTCCCCCGCCTCTGCGGCCGCTCCGCGCGGGGGCCGCCATCCCCCGCCGCCCGCCTCGCCCTGCCCCTGACTGACGCGGGGCCCGGCCATTCAGGGCCCCCGGCCCGCCCCAGGGTCGGCGAGCGGGGACTCATCCCTCCCCCGTCCCCTCCCTCCTCGCCGGGCGCTCTCACCTGCGCGGGACGCGGCGCTCGCCGCCCGCCCCGTCGGGTCGGCTCCTGCCGGCTTGCTCGTCGTTTTTCTTACCGGGGGGATAACCTGCCGCCCACCAAAAGAACCCAGACAAATAAAAAAAAAAATAAAATAAAGAAAGCAAAACCAAACCGAGCAAGCGAACAAAACAATAGCGAAAAGGAAAAATAACCCAACAAACAAAACCAAAACAAAACACACCACCCAACACCCTAAAGCGTCCAGGGGCACTAAAGTTCACGTTTTGACTTTTTGTGGTGTTTTGATTTGCAAGAAGGGTTGTTTAATTTAAAAAAAAAGAAAAGCCTTCTCTCCCCTCTCCACTGCCGCCCGCCCCTTACCTTCCACCGACCGCCCGATGCTGTGCAAGTGGGTGAGCGAGGGGTACGCGGCGTGAACTCCCTTCAGGTACTGCTCCAGCTCCTCGCTGTGGTGGTACTTGAAATCCAGCGCGGCCGCCACAGAGACCAGGCAGAGGATGCCCACGACGTCCTAGAGAGAGAAGGATGAAGCGAACAGCGCTGGAGGGATCTCCCCGTGCGGGAGCCCCTCGGAGGGAGCCCCACCGCGGCCCCGCACGCCGAGCAGGTGCGCCCCGCTCGTACCCCGGCTGCCGCCCGCATGGTGCCGCGGTTCCCCCGCCTCTGCGGCCGCTCCGCGCGGGGGCCGCCATCCCCCGCCGCCCGCCTCGCCCTGCCCCTGACTGACGCGGGGCCCGGCCATTCAGGGCCCCCGGCCCGCCCCAGGGTCGGCGAGCGGGGACTCATCCCTCCCCCGTCCCCTCCCTCCTCGCCGGGCGCTCTCACCTGCGCGGGACGCGGCGCTCGCCGCCCGCCCCGTCGGGTCGGCTCCTGCCGGCTTGCTCGTCGTTTTTCTTACCGGGGGGATAACCTGCCGCCCACCAAAAGAACCCAGACAAATAAAAAAAAAAATAAAATAAAGAAAGCAAAACCAAACCGAGCAAGCGAACAAAACAATAGCGAAAAGGAAAAATAACCCAACAAACAAAACCAAAACAAAACACACCACCCAACACCCTAAAGCGTCCAGGGGCACTAAAGTTCACGTTTTGACTTTTTTTGGTGTTTTGATTTGCAAGAAGGGTTGTTAAATTTAAGTGCCCTCAGCCCTTGCGTGGTCCGGGGGTGTGATGAGGACGGCAGCACCTGGGGCCCGGAGACAAAACCTTCTGCGTGCAGAGGGACCTGTGAGAAAATTTATCTGCAAATCCAACAGAATCTCTGCCTAGCGGTTTTTGTTGTTGTTTTGTTTTGTTTTGAGTTCTTAATAGGCTTGTATTCACCTACTGAAATGACTGGATTCTATCTACAGAATGAAGTGCCTTTCTTCGTACTGCGCTAACCGCATTGCCTTTGGGGATATCTCAGTCTTGGGATTCACCACAAAGACTTTTCATCACCTTTTATTGTCTTTAAGATTGAAAAGTACTAAGAGAAGGAAAGTGAAGCTGGCCTCCAGCAACAACAACTAGTCTATGTCTATTTTAAAATATGAATGTGGATGTAGCTGAGTGTTAGAATGCAACTGTTGTAAATTTTGTTTATCTGAGAAAAAAAACCAAACAGCAGTGGGATATCATCTGCTTTTTTCTGTACAGTTTGCTATATTGGTCAGTGTCAGAAAAGGATATTGAATGTATGAGCCAATCCCAAATAACACGTCCTGCTTTCCAAACAGAAGATGCTGTATTTAATACAAGTTCTTGTTGAGCAAAAAGAGACAATTAAATTAAAAAGTACCATTCTTTTTACCCCAAAGTTTTAAAAAAAATCATCTTGAAACTGTACTTTAATGCAAGTATCTGTTGTATCCCAGTGTACCAGAAATATATATATCTAAAAATGGAATATATCCGCTCCAGGCCCCTCTTAGTTCATGGGAGGGAATTCCATATCATATATGACATACAACAAAGGATGTATGCAAAGTACAAGGCTACTTGGTTAAAAGAGATATATAATGTTATATTTCTCTTGAATAGTGTTCCTTCTAGCATGGTATTCTGAAGGAGCGGGACAGACCCAGAGCCTTTCTCCTCTGCACTGACTCCACCATTTTTTAACTCATAACTTGACCAGACCTTCTCTCCTATCACAAAAGAAAATTCTTGTCAAACCTTAATATGGATGTCTTTTACCTTCTTTATTTAAAAAAAAAATGTTGATAGTTGATTTTCATTAGAGTTACCTGCTATGTGAATTGGGAGAGAAACTGTGGGGTTACACTGCAAACGTGTCTGCAGAGAAGGATGGAGGAAGGAGTCAAGTATGTGAACTTCACATTTGAATTTATTTGGCTTTATACATATTTAGATCTCCTTGAAAGATGATGTAGAGACACCACTTGAGTAAGCAGGGAAGAAAATATACTCAGGTGGTAATCCAACACAAACATAATTGGAAACCTTCCCAAGATAATCACACAAAATCAGAGAACTCTGACTCCAAGGCAGAGTAGGGTGTTGGCAACATGGTAAAAATCACAGGGGGTGTAAAAACTTAATCTCAGTGAAATTACTGAAATCACCTTTGATATTAGGTAATCATACAGTGTTATCTCATTTGGAAATTACACCACCCTTTAATGTAGTCAGCATAGTCATAGTTAAATGAGAGTATTACTGCATTTAGGAGTGTTCAAAATGATAGATTGTTTCCATGCCAGGTGCTTGCAAGTTAACACAAGTCCACCTGTTTGGCAATATTTGAGTTACATGTGACATAATCACATAATCTTTTTTTTTTCTTTTCCCAATCTGCATGAAACTCAAAGATAAGCCAACCTGGGCTACTAATATTCTGGTACATGCATTTGTGGGTAAAAGTCAAAGACCAAATCCTGCATGAAACTAAGTCAGTGCTAAATCTTCCATTAGCATCAGTAGCTCAAGACGAGGGACTACGTGCCTGAAACTGCAGTTGTTCTCAGCACTGGGCAATGATGCCTGTGAGGAAGTGACAAAAGCAGAGAAGTCAAGTCATCTTGAGGCACACAGCGTTAGTCTCCTCTCCTTGTCATTCCGGATGGTCCATTAAAAGTATTCAACAAGTACCTATTAAAGTTAGCACCCCAGCATGGGGTGGATCTGAGGTGGATCTCAGCAAGGAGCTGCGCGGGGACTCATCGGGGGCGTGATGATGTGAGCGGCTGCGTTGCCCTCTAGTGACAGGTACAGAGATTCCTGCTACAAGCAACAGGTACGGACAATACTTAACGCAATCGTTAGGCAGACAATAGTAAGACTGACACTTCACAGACACACAGCTGAGAAAGGTATCAGCAGTAGAAGGATCTTTTGTGACCTCGGGCAGCCATTCACAGAGGCGGTCTTGGAGTTTGAAATCTTACTCAGTGTTTCGTCATCTTTCAAGCAGGGTTTCTGCACTTTCTGAAAGTAAGGAAAAAATGAGTGCAACACATTATAACTGAAGTGTCAAAATATTATTTCCAAGAAATGCAAAGGGATCACTCACAAGGATTAAGTTTTTCAACAATCACCACTGCTACTGAAACTCTCATCTGAAATCATGTCTCAGGTGTACAGATTACAGCTTCATGTTCTTTGCATCGAGGTAACACCAAGGATCTGGCAATCAGATCTCTCTGTGGGAAAAACATTAGACAAAGGCTTTCTCAAGTGAGACAGACCAGACAAGTGAATTCAGGACAAATGACAACACAGATCCATGAACCTAATAGGAGAGCACAGTGCTGGATTAGCATAAACAAGGAAACAAGCATCTGAATAAACAGCAGTGAAGCTTTCTGGAGTATAACACCTGCACTGATGAGTTAATGAGCTGATACTAGGATGGCAAAAGATATATTTCCTTCAAGAAAGAGAACAAAAGCACCAGAAATCTCTCAAGCATTTAGCAACTGATTAGTTGTCTCTACCACGGTGGCAGTTCTCAGCTGAGGTTTGCATATTTGCTTCATAAATCTTCTCCCCTCCTTCCCGGCACAAGGATTATCCCAGGAGAAGGAAGGGATACCCTGCTGTGTCTGGTAATCTGCAATTAGAAAATGATCCCAAGGGGGACTATTAGCGGCTGCCAATGTTTAGAGCTGTCCAGATAAACACTGATTTAGCTGGGGACTCTGGAACCACAAGTAGCTATCTAACAAGCCTCTCACTCATCTGATCTTGCAAACAGCAGAGATTTTGAGCTAGCATGAGATAACATGTTGTCATGTGCTATAGTAGAACAGGTCAATTCTGCTGACAGGGGATTGAAGCATGAAAACATGATCTCTTTGAAGACAAAGGTTTTGAGTGTTGTGTACTGGGTATTGTACTATAATTGTAAAGTTTTTCAGTTTTATCTGTCTCCTCTTAAATTAGCTGATACTTGCCCTTTCAGCAGTTCACATGGAATTAGATGTAATTTGAGAATAAATTATCCTTGGAGTGGCAGAACTTAATTTTGCACCTGTGGCATAATGTGTCCACAGATAGGTAAGAGCATAGGACTAAGAAAAGGAAAAGGCATGGAGGTTTGATTGAAAGTTCGACAGCCCATGGACTGATGTATTTTGGGGAAGTAAATGGGAAGAAGGAAGGTGAGGAATGTCCATAGAGGTCTTAAGGAGGTGAAAGGAGGCTGGAAGGTGGAAGGGTCGTAGGTACTGTGATTGAGAAAGAGCAATTGAGAGGATTTGGAAAGCGGGTTTATATGAAAAAGGATGGAGAGTAGTGTTTTGCTCACCAACATCTTGCTAATCTGACCTCAGGGTAACAAAATTTGAGGGATTTAAGATGTTGGTATAGCATCTTGTCAGGTCTGCTAATTTGTATATGAAATGCATTGCAGTTAATACCATGGAAATTACAAAGATTCTTCATAGCTGATTTCTTGTTGGTATTAAGCAATACTTTTGAGTAATCTGAAAATTATCCCAAGAACTGGATTCATGTTAGCTTTCATCATTTGGAAAATTTGTCAAGCTTTGAAATAGCGTTTTGCTGTTTTGGCTAATTACCTTCAGATCAAAATATATTCCTAATTGCCATTGTCAAGAACAATGTAACACTCTTGCTCACAATGATGCCAAATCTGTCTCCTTAAACAAACTCATCCAGGCCACTTAATGTATCTGTTTCAAGTAAACAATGGTTTGGAAAACTTCATTGTGTAATAAAATAATCCTGTATTTCTCTGCACTGATTTATGCATTGTGGGCCTCTGCACAGACAACCAAGTAAACACTATGGGCTGAAATCTCCTGTCAGTGAAAAGTACACATTGTGATGTTTTGAACTAACCTCTTTATTTTGGGAAAGAAAAGGGAGCTTTCCAGATATACAATAGCTATTAATTTGCTGACTGGCAGATTAAAAATGAATGTTTAGTGGTGCAATAAACAAATATGCCACTTGCTTGACCTCACTGAAAGCAGCTGGCAAATCTTTTCTTGGATTAATCTGTACTGCCTGTGTACTGATTAGGCTGTTATTTATTAAATCATATGGCTCTCTGTAGGCTCCATTTCTCCAAAGGCGTGGATATTGTTTTGTGGCCAGCTTAAAGCAACCTAAAACTGAATTGTCCCTGAGAAAGGCATTCCTGCACCTAACCCTGCTGCCTCCCTTTTGCCAGTGTGAGCACTCGAGCAGCCACGTGGCCAGTTGGATAGGGGAACTGGTGCATGTGGAAGCTAACCACCACCACCCCCCCAACATACACACACACACTCACACACACACGCACACACACACACTCCAAAGAATCTCTTTATTTTCACCTGGCTCAGCTCCCTGATCCAACCCATACAGGCACTGTTCTTGGCTGGGGGAGCAGAGGAGCTGGACAGCCCATGAAGAGTGAAGTGAGAGTGAACTGCTGCCTCAGAGGAAGTAGGTGTGGGTTACTACAGGCCAAAAGAGAGTTTCTTTGAAGCATGAGCCGAGCTCAGAAGAGAGAGGTTCTTGTGCTTTGCCTCACTTCTGACAGTGACTTGTTCCTTAGAGACAGGCTGAACGTAACATCCTGTTACCTCTCCTACTCCACTAATGATATGGCAATATTAACACTGAATTTAAGTTTAATTAGGCCTTGTTGAACAGTCTTGTAATGCAAATTAAACAGAAATTTGAGAAAGAGAATACTCTTACAAATATGGAAACCTCTGCTACCCTTAGTCTGATACTGTTGCTTATTCTATGTAGAAAGTGATAATATATGGATAGTTCCTCCAGCCACAGAAGCCTTCTGAGACAACTTGTCATGACAGAAAGCTTATTAAGGTTATCAGGATATAGTCAGTATTTACAAACATGACAACCTGCACAAAAGAGCACTGGAAATAATAACTTTAATCCACAAATGCTTGTAAGTCCACAAAGAAAACTGCTTCCATGGTGGCTATGGAGGCTGGCTAAAGAGCTGCATTTAACAAGACACAACCTGAAAAGAAAGAATCTTTCAGTATTTGGGCTTTGAAGGTAGTTTATTGGAGGTCACAGATAACTTCATCAAAAAATCAAGAATTAGAATTAGAAAGGTCGTTCTGCTGACAGCAGAGAATTTCCCCCCGCTAATTCATCTTTTACAGAATTATTAGGATACTATAAAAGTAGTCAAGATTTGATATGAAGCAAGAAACACCAGTTGGTCCATTGAATTTGTGTATGATTAAACTTCTAATGTTACTTATTTACAAACACTTCAAGCAATTTCTTGGCTTTAGAAGTTTTAGTACTTAAACTGAATTTGGTAAGAAGAAAGGTTTTGTTACAACAATGCTTCCCTAAAAGTAATCACTCAGCAATTCTTCCTGTCATATCCACACTTAGAGAAGGTGTCTAGGATAAGGAACGCTTTAATATTCTTGGCACACCCTTGGAATGAATGTTTCAAAACAACGTATACATTACAGCAGGCTTAAGCATGATCATCAGGCACCAAACTGACACCTGAGCAAGCCCCAGATTGGAACAATTTCCTGTACCAGGTACAGAAGGAGAAAAATTTTTGGGGTCCAGTGTCTGCATTTTATTTTGTTAATATGTGACTGTGTAAATATAATATAAAATACTCCCCTGGGAATGAGGATTTCAAGTGTTTAAGAAAGAGTAGTCTCATCCCATTTACAGTAGTAATCCCTGTTGGCAGTCTCATGCACAGGAAGCCTGAAAACACACAAGAAAAACATTAATTCCCCAGAGAGCCTGTGGTAAAGGAAATCGCTAAATTAAGATGACTTGAAGGATATCCTCATTTCAAGACATCTATTCAAATGTCCATAACAGGGAGCGAGGCTGAATGTTGGATGCACTGCAAAGATTGTCAAAAGCTTTTTGATAGTTGTTTGTTTTTCATGTAATTTTAATTATTGTTCTTCTTGAAGGGTTTTTAGTGGATGATTATGGAGTCTGAGTCTGTCCTTTTCATTATACACCAAGTAGCTTTTTGGAGCCTTTCCTTTAACGTGATTGCTCCCATGCAAGCCTAATTTCATGAAAGAGTCTGCCTTTAATTAATGATTGAACTGTTCAGAGAACGGGTCCTTAAAACTATCTTGTTGTGGGCTAAATTCAAATTCCTTTTTATACTACAAAAATGTCCATAGGTTGCCACAAATACAGATATTTGACAATTCAAAAATTTGCACTTTCCATATTTACCTTCTTTGAACATAAATTATTTCATCTTGTTCTAATATTCATAGGTCTATTGTGCTCTGGCATTTGGTATTATCTCAAAGTAGCTATCACAATTACAAATGCATTACAATGCCTAATGTGTTTGCTGGCTTGTAGATATATGGCACAGGTTTTAGACTCATGGTGGCAGATGTTTTACAGGACTGGAATATTGTCCAGTTCTTATGTGAGCAAAGAAAGTTCTTGGGTTTTTTAAATTATAATCATTAAAAAAATGCACTACACTTAAAGTAGAACCTGACTTGACAGAGCTTGCACTTTCTCCTGGTGTTATGATGTAAATTATATTAATGTAAACTCGGGATTTTTGTTTTTCTTGGTTCCCCTAGATTCACATTTCATGAGATTAGACTTTTAAATTTTGCCTTGTAGTCTAAATGCAACTAAATGAGTGGTCACTTTAATAGTATATCTGACTTCTTTCTTTGTCTTTAAACAAAGAATTATTTCATGTGAGAAAAAAACCACAAAATATATTATTACTTTCAAAAGTTTATATATACAACAGGATTCCTTATAAAAGGAGCAAAGTTTACTTCTTCCTCTCCAGACAGTGTTGTCCTAATTTCTTTTGGTAATTTTGGTACTTTTGTCTGCATCTAGAATTACAAAAAAGATCTCTATCTCTATGTGCTGTCCAGCCTTTATCTAAGTGCAAATAGAAAATCTGAGCCAGTAAATCACACAACCATATGTTCAACAACATTAAACTTATGCCAAAGTTGTCTTGATTTCAGTCACAGTTGCAGATATTATTAAGATGACACATGCTATCTTGTAGGAGATGGAGTAGGCTTGGGAGCTTCCACAGTCGGGGCTTTTACTGTTCTGAAAATGCCTGTCTCCTGTAGAGTTTACATTGTTTTGTATTAAACCAGAGTTGATCCATGGACATACATATCTGTAATTTCTATTGTGTCTTCTTTTAATAGTTTGAGCTCACAATTTTGATCATCATTAATTTCTCTCATCTTCTTTTGAAACCAAATTTTAATGAGTTGCTAGGCCAATAGGGATTTATGAACTTTTGCTGTCTCATATGGAAGTTTTATCTGATTACAATCTGATAGCATTTTTAGTTCTTATTTGAGGATTTTTTCCTTTCTCTGTTTATGTTCTATTGCTGGCACAACAGTTACTGTGATACTTTGTGTCTCTATTACGGTATTTATTTTTCGAACTAATTTTTTTTCTGTACCTAGAACCTCTGTTTCTCCAGAGTGTACATTAAGTAGTGCCTCTTGATCTAGAGCCATTTTATATTTTGGTTTATATTCATGTTTTCATGGGGTGGTCTATTTTGAGCTGTGAGATCAGTCAACAGTCAAGATTTTGTGGGTGTTCCTTTTAAAATTGGAGGCTTGTGATGGAACCAGTCATTTTGTTAATGCAATCCCTTTCATTTATAAAGAATGGACAGTCATGAAGTAATATTTTGCTGAACTCAGCAGGATCAGACAAGAAGCATTTTATATTTTTATATTTTCAAGGAACACTAGTATTAATTCCTTTGCTCTTAACTTCTGTCCTGCTTGTGCTGGCATCTCCATCAAACAATACCCAGTCCCTCAAACTAATGTTCATCTAGGCAAGGAGCTCAGCTTCTTACCAACTTTGTATGTACCCTGTATTTACAGCTGACTTACTTTCAAAGAAAGTGTAATCCTCTTATTTTGTATTTAAGGTAAACTTTAGAAACTCTTTTATTTACATTATACTGGTACGTTTCAATAGACTACATTTTTCAGTACAGAAAGACATTCTAAACCTCACTAGGAGGATTAAATTGTTAATTTCCTCAGGATGTTTTTTTTGTCATGTTCATAAAAATGGAATATGAATAATTCACAAGCATTAGCATATATTCATAAGCCTCTATGAAGATTGATGTTATCCTCATTTTACAGATGAGGACTGATGTACAGAAAAAAATAGTATCAAAAGTCTTCATCAGTTTTAGGAGTCAATCTGAAATATCAGCAAACTGATTTTTGAGGATAAGTAGCATTATAATTCTTTCTTAACACTTAAAAGGAAACTATCACTGACTTCAGCTGCTGCTCTAACTATTAGAGACTTTTAAAAATTTGACCTCTCCGTATCAGTATAGGTCCCCAAAAAGAACGAATACAGCACGTCTGGTAAGTAGTTCTATGAAGTGGATCACACAGCAGAGGCAGAGACATAATCTGCAACATTAAACACAGAACTGTGTTCTCTCCTGTGAAATGTCACCCTCTATGTGCTTCATGAACAAGGTTATTTTAACTTTCAGTTGAGTTATTGAGACCAGCAATGGTGAATTATCTTTTGCATCAACAGGTATGTCTGGGACAATGCCAGTATCTTTTAAAGCTACTCGGTGCCAGACAAGGTCTGGGAAACTCAGGGATCTGTTCTTGGCATCAGGGAGGGCAGAGAAGCTGCTCTTACCCTGTTTGACTACCCTTGGCTACAAATATTTTTTTCTTTCCCCTTATTAACACTGGGGGAAAAAGTTATATTTTTTGTCAGAACTATTTAGGAAACAGTCTAGGTCACAGCAAGCCAAGGCATTCTAACCATTCATTGATCAGCTGCTTCTCTTCTCTTGGATATCAGTGCAATTTCATGCCATCAGTGCCAACAATCTCTCTTTAGTGACTTTCAGTTCTGTCGTTTCTACTTTGCCTGCTATTGTCCCGTGAATAGGACTCTGACAGTGCAACATGGCATGATAACGCTTTGTGGTTTATATTACTTGAGAAAACACTTAATAAATTGGGAAAGTATAAGAACGAAATTTCTACTCTGTGTCAGGTTTTCAGAATTAAAAAAAAAATGGTAGTGGGACTTTTCAGAGCATTAGCTTGATGTTGTAATAGATGACACTGTTATTCTATATCATCCCAGATTATAGTTTGAAAGGAGTTGCATATTTTTATATAATGCAATGTATAATTTCTTATAAATCTGGTGTCTTCTCTTTGCTCACACAATTCTCTCTTTTTGTTGAACCTTTTTAGCATATATAAAATGTTTGTTCATAAAATATAAAACAATTACAAAACTATATCGATAATTAAGTGTATAAGCAATCTTTACCTATAAGAATACTTTTAAGAGTTGAAAAAATGCTTATAAAACCTGTTTAAACTGTTCATTCAATAATAATCTCAGCATCGTATGTCAATATCCAGTCATAGCCTCAAGTAAGATGTATAAACAGAAAAATGCCCTTCATTATCTGAGACTGAACATTACACAGAATACATACTTTCCCAAAGTTTATTAGCTGTGGGGTTTTCAGGATTTAAAAATAGTCGGCTTTTTTTGTAGTAAAAAAGTACTCAAGAATCTTTTTTTTTTCAGAGTTTACTAGGTAACCTTCTCCCTGCCTCTTATAAATTGGGTAGAAGTCTTTTTTCAGTAATTTTTAGAAGTTCTTTTGTGTTACTTGGACTAGTGGAAGAAGTATCAGTCAAATGCTTAAGTTAGGTAATTTGGATCTCAAAGAAGAGTAACATTAAAAGACATTGATAATTTCTTTAATCTATTTCCTTAACTTGGTGGGAATGGCTACTGTGTGCTGGGATCCTCAGCCAATTCTGATTACTGCTGTGAAAGAGATAAAAGTGTGGAGAAACAGTCAGGGGAAGGTATTTAGAAGGAATGTGCAAAGAAGCTTTGAAAGTACCAAAAATATCTAAATGAACCAGGGGAGAGCAGACACATTCCTTTAAAAGGATAAATTATCAACAAAAATGAGGAAAGAAAAAAATCTGACTTAGAAGTGCCCACTGAGAATACACAGACCATTTTCTAAGCATAGTGTGAACACACCCCTCCTACCCTTCAAATTCCAACTATTTTAAACTTTTTTATGCTCCCATCCATACCTGGAGTTTGAATACACAGTTCTGATTACTGGGAGAGCCATAAAACAAGACAACGATCAGACTGGCAATCTAAGGAACTGAGGTTCTGATTCACTATCATTCACACAGCCAAAACTCTTTAGAAGACAAGAGTCTTCTAAAAACATCCACAAAAAGGATGCATTTCTAAGCAATTCATGGGTGTGAAGGCCTTGATAAATTTATGTAATATCAGCAAAGAAATGGGTCCAATGAATTCTGTTTAACTAATGACATGGTTCATGACTAACAACCTAAGATCCTTGCTATTACTTATTCTTTATTCCCAAAGATAACATTGTGTCTAATTCAAGTCTCCGTAAACAGAAATAAGACCCTTCAAGTTTCTGAGAGATATATACACTTATGTAAGGCCTGAAATGAGTCTAAATAGATTAAGCATAAGTTTCATAACGAAGGAGATATTGGGAGTAGAAAGGAAGTCTTCATATTAAATACTAGAATAAAAAGAATGACAGCATGTACCCAGAGAAATTGCACTATGAGGGCACTAAAATAAAAGTACTCAAATATTAATGAAGTAAAGTATTAGAATATTAAAACCCAAGGCAAAAACACTAAGTTTTTTGATAAGTCATAGAATTCAGACCTTAAGACTAAATCCACTTTTGGAACTGGCTATCTTGACTCATCCTTTTCTCTGTTAAAAGGACAAACCCAACACATCACACTTTGAAAAGACTCAAAAAACCAGAACCTTACATTAATCTCTAGTTAAAACACTCAGGCTGTGCATGAAGTAAATGGACAGATTTTAAAAATAGTAAAGGCAGAACAAAAGAGCCTTTCACTGAAATTTCCTATAACAAACTCTCTTATCACAGAAGGATGCTGTCACTTCATTACACTCAGAAAAGGCTTTAAATTGAATCATCAAACAAACTGCTTATCCTGCTAGTGCAAGATTGATCTAGGGCACAGAACAAAGCTAGAAGTAACACTATTTCACCTTTAACTCGTACATTTAAGCAAAGATGGAAATCCAGCTTGGTGCTCTGTTTGCTTAAAATGCCTATTTTAGGAACATTTTGAAATTAGCTGCCCAATGCTTTGGGAAAATGTATGACCAATTATACCAATTTATACAACCAATTTATAAAACACAAGAAGCATATAGTGATTCTGTGGTTACATCCTGCAAACAAATGCAGAAAAAGAGAGTAAGTTTACTTAGCCCTGTATGGAGTGCTGAAAATGCTGCTGGTTTTGCCTAAACTGCTATATATTCTATTTGGTCTTTTCTTACACGCCCTCTGCATTTTATCCTGCAATAAATGCCGTAGCTCTGCTGATGTTACTGTAGCTTCACAAATGGTAAGTTCAGGCAAAGAAAGAAAGTTGCAGACAGGAGATTTAAAATGTACGAACATATTATTCACGAGGATTTATTAATTTTAAAACGTTGTTACAATTCCCAAACGTGTTGTTACAATTGAGAAGACTATTTGCCAGGTAGTACAGGTCAGGCGCTGACACAGAAGGTGGCCCTTGAGTTTTACTGCAAAACAGATTGTTAGATCCACCCTTACAGGATGCTGAGGCTGCTGAAGACAGTTTGAAAGCACTGGGCTCTTGCGAGTTACGGTGCGAATAATTCTGTGTCATAAGTGCATTGAGTGAGGAGTCACACACAGCTGACCCATACCAAAAAATTATCATCTCTGTCTGTGGTGGCTTGTGCGGCTGCCACAAACTGATCTTAGGTATTGCATATCTTTGGAATGACGAGGACTGTCTAGACAGTTTTTTGAACAAGTTTCCTGAGAAGACTGACATGTCCCTTACACTTCACTAGCGGCCGTTTCACAATCACCCTGCTTTGCAGGGGGATTTGTTTATGTTCTGAAAGATTTAATACTGTCTGTAAGCCACTAACACATGACTATTTCCTTCTGGTACGGGCTGTTACTGAGTTAGTCCTCTGTATTCACAGAAATAAGCTACAGTAGGGCTTTTGTCCTGTCTTTCTGGGATGCACATCACTCCGAGCCAATCTTCTCCTTTCACTGATGGTATCTGGACTGTTCTGAGGTCTGGGACACTGCAGTTTTGTTTCCATTTCTCTGACTAAATGCTTTGTGATGCTTTTTCCTACCAGCACTGCCTTTCCATTTTGGTACACAGGAAATTGGCCCCAGCACCTCCTTCTTCAGTTGAAGGCAAATTTTTACAAAATCTGTCCTGTTGCATCACAATCTTATTGCCTTGAAAACCAAGGAAGATCACATTAGTGCTCTGTGGCTCCAGGAGAAACCACTGCAGGGACAGCCCATGAAACCTTGCTCACTGTTCCCCATCCTGTAGCAGGTATTATTTCTAACATTACATACACAGTGTTATTAAGAACAACCAAAGCTTCCCCTTCTGACAGTCTACAAACTGCAAGCTATGTCACTTACTAGAACAGAAAGTGTACTGCAAACATCCTTTTAGCTAAAAGCTCCTGATCAGGACTGAACAAAGCATCTCCTAGGAGTCATCTGCTATTTCCTACCTGATCTTGCCATGTAATGAGGGTCACCGACCTGTGAATGGTCTGTAATTCAGAGCTTGGGTATATCACTGTTACTCATTTTGCTAAGCATTTCATTTTTATCACCAAACAATTTACTCAGTTAACGAAATAATTATGACAATAAAAATGACAAGCCACGATTAGGAGGGATTCCAGGGATTTCCACCATGGCTGCAATATGACTAATCTCCTGTAATTTCTGGAAAGTTCCCTAGCTGATGAATCCAGTAAAGGTAGGACGTTTTAGCATGTAGCTCAGTAGTTTAACAGGTACCTAAAGGCATTAGTTTAAAGTTATCAAACAACTGCCTTCATGTGGTGAAGTTTGATGCTAATTTTTATGCATATCATGTAATTGTAATCATAATCCATCATGGAGATTACAGTACAAATACACATTTTTGTCACTTTATGCACCGCAAAGATTCGCAAACACTGCTCACCCATTTCTAAACAGTCTATAAGGCCATGTATGATTAAGTTAAAATATCAGCAATTGTCTGACAGCTGTAGGTACAGGACTTGACAGATGTTCTGCACATTTAATTTGCAATTTAAGATGGCAATGTCTAGACAGTAAAACTACTCAGAAAGTTCTCTCTTGCTCTAATCTATCTTGACAGACAAACAATAGAGTTAAAACAGTATATATGGTTAACAAACCCTGAGGGAGCAGGTGAATTTGCAATTGTATCTCCCCAGTGGCAACACGTTTTTCTTTTAACATTATTGTACATTTCTAATATCTCTTAGGCTATTTTAGTGGGGGAAAAAGAAAACCAAACAAAAAAGCAAAACAACCCCCAAAAACCAACCAAACCAAAAAAACCTCAAAACAAAACAAAACAAAAAAACAGAAACCCCAAAACCAAAATGAACCAACCAACCAAAACCAAAACAAAAATGACCAAACAACCAAAACCCCCATCCCTCTTCATTAAATTGGAATTTTTGCATATTGTACACATAGAGAAAGTTTCGATTTTCAATCTCCACAAACAGCAAACCTCTGGTTTTGACCACATATTTCTGTTCTATCAGTTTTCTCCCATAACGACTAGAAAATATCCCCAATATAGCCCTGCATAAAGTGACTTTCTATTCTAACTTCAATGCTGCAAAACTACACATGATGCTACACCAAATACGTTTTACTATAATAAACATTTCTATAATTAACTGATTCACCTTTTGTTTCCTATAGTGCTAACCCCACAGTTCTCTGAGCTCTTAACCACTTCAGTATAAACAGCACTTACTCAGGTTTTCATTTTAGATGTCTCTTTTTCCTTTCTTTCCACTGGTTGCTGTGCGGTCGATGTACATACTTCTCCTAGGTCTCATTCATGCGTGTACTCACATATTTAATTGAAAAAACATTCCTGATTTTCATAATGCTACTGGCATTAAGCCTGAACCATTTTTTTATTGTGGTACCTCTTAGATTTGCTCATTTTGAATCCCTCATTTTAATTGCCTTAAATTTGTTAACAATAGGGAACTTTTTTTGCTCTTTTTTTCTTCCAAAACTTTTTGGAAGCCATGTTAGAGATTCCATGAATGAAAAATAAATCAGCAAATGAAAAGATTAAACAAAAAAAAAAGGCATGAATAAAAGCAAAAGTTTCATTCTTTCTTCTACCTCAAATTTTTAAAACTTCAGAATAGATATCTTGTATCAGACTTCTTCATCAAGCTTCTGGATAGGCTGTTGTCTGGCAGACAATACCAAGTAATATCCTAATATCCAGCAGATTTCAAGGACTTGTTTGCTCACTTTTCACCCTGTAATTATTCTAGAATGGTGAGCCTTTCACAGTGGTCAAATTGTAAATTTATGCGAAACTCCCAGGAAGACCCTTTGTATAAATTCTAAATAATTCCTTTCTCTGGAGGTTTTCTTTCACTTGGTCATCTTTCTCCAGACTGGTATAGGTTTTTGTATTTCTGTGGATAGTTTCTTCAATGGTTTCTCTCTTGTGCCTTTTACCCTAAGAACAGGGAGTAGAAAATTTATTTTCATCTCTTGAGAGGTCTATGTGTTCAACCATGCAGCCTGGTCAGCACAGCAACAAGCCTGATCTTTCATATTAATTACTTGTAGCTGATTACTACTTAGCTGTTATCTGGGAAGTCAGAGTTACTAACTTATTCCAGCAGCAGCAGCAGCAAGTTCAGCATTCCAATAAGACCAGAAATCTTAATCAATTTTTCAGTTATAAAATATATATATAGAAAATGAGATGTGCTTCAATTTGAAAACAACCCAACCAACCATAAATCCTGTGTTTCGGCTTTTGAAGGTAATTCTATCCCCATTCAATTAGGATATTTTATTATTCATTGTCTCCCTCTCAAACCTTCAAATACACATTCACACTTGTTACAGTGCCAGCACTTTACTGCCTTGGCAAGCAACAGGGACTCACCCCAGTTCAGAGCTAAAGGCCTCCTCTGCTCTCTGGACAGCATCTGGCAATCTTCTTTGAATAAGTCTTTCTTTTCTGTCTTCTTGTCATAAAGCACACTGTTTACAACAAATGAGAAACATATGATATCATTTTTGTTGATACCGCTCCAGTTTGAAAAGTTCTGACAGCAGGCATAGCTGTGAAACTGTTCCCTGACAATAAATTTCACAGCATGAAACTGTTCCCTGGAAATAATTTATGATTGATAAATTAATTAAGATTTCCAAACGTATTGGAATGCTGAGCAGCACTTCACACACAAAAAAACAAAAAAAAGAAAAAGGGGTTTACAATCAGATTTAAAGCCAAAAAAAACCAAAGAGGCTGTTTTTGTTTAGTGAAGGGTTCCAGGCCTGAATTAGAGCAGTTCTAGATATTGATGTTGGAGTTACGAGAAGACCTGCCCATGCAACACTATCCAGTCATGACTATAGGTTATTTACCCTTTTAACGAGGTTCAGATAAAATGCATCTTAGGCAAAACGACTTGATGAAGAAGACATAAATACTTTAGATGTTCTAATGTGATGATTCTTCTGGTTTTATTTTGGAAATACGCCATGAACTGTGCTTCCATGATCACACATCTCTCTGGTCCCCAGAAGCCTTCATTCCAAAGTCACGGAGGTAAATCTGACAAACAAAGACTGAAGCCTGTTTCTGCTGTGTGTTACCAGCAGTACCTGAGTGGCCTTGACTTGTCCATCCTGGGGAGCACAGCTGGAGGGACTCCAGGTGGGCTATGTGGCCTGGAGAGACATAGACTGGCAGGATCAGATGTCTCTGGATACCCATTTACCTCCAGAGCTTTCATCTAAACCCTTCAGATTAGAACAGCTGGTGCCTCAAGACTTAAAAATACCATCAAGGAAGTATCCGATGACGGGAGACTGTGCTGAAAGACAAGAAGAATGGAGAGTCATCATCTCAAGAGCACCGAGGCCCAGCTGAAAAAAATTACTGCAGTCACTCTGGAAATTAAGAACACAGTGTCCAACAATGCTGTTAGATGCTGTTTCAATTAGGTCTTATTGGCACACTACTGGGACAGTCTAATGAACCTCAAGGGGGATATTTGTGGTGGAAGATGAAGTACAAGAGATCCCTGCTCAGATCCAGAAAAGTCTTCAGACAGATATATCCTCTGCACAACTGGACTAGCCAAATCCTGCAGCCCACAAGGAAAGATGAACCCTTAAAGCTCATCTTCCTGTTCCTTACAAAAGTGCTCAGATGTCTGGTAGACGGTGAATTTAAATCAGGAAAAGCTCTGCAGTTGGCTCCAGTTGAAAATACCGTGTACTCATATTTACACATCTCAAGTCGATTATGAGAGGGGAAAAATAGAGTGAAAAGAAATTTTTTGGGGATGCCACATTGAAAATTAATCGTTTCCCACAATTTAGCAGGACACATTATTGGACTGTAATAATCCCTTTAAAAAGTATGAAATCTGGCAGGTGGCAACGACTCAAACTTCTTAATGAATTTTCCAGTTCAGCTCTATTTTCAGATCAGTGAGGAGTTGCGTCTCTTCCAAAAGCTACTGGTTTCTAGTCTTTTCAGCAGCTCACCTTCTGGAATCATGAGAAGTCTATTTTCAGTAAGATATCATAAAAAACTCTGAAGAGATAGCTTCAGCAATCAACAGAGATCAGCACAAGATAATTCACACCATCTGTGTGATCACACACTAACCCGTTCCCATTCTTCAGCTGTCTGTAACCTTCCTATCTTCCCTTCCTTCCTCCCTCCCTTCTTTCTTCCCATCCTCTTCTCCCTCCCACGGTTTCCATCACCCCACCCTCCCTGTGATTTAATCCCTTATTCTCTCTGCCCCTTTGCTCAGTTTCACACACCATATGAATCCAGATTTCCCATGCATGAACCTGCAGTGAAAAGTCTGTAATAAAGAACCAGTCATTGGTCTTAATTGTCTGCGCTTTTTGCTGCAGAAGTTTACAATTTGTATCAGCAGTTAGGTTTTTACCCCTGATAGCTGAATCTTTGCTTTGCATGGGAGAAGAAAAGAGGCTGCTTTCTTGTGAAGAATGGGGAAGGAGGACTCTGCTGAATTGTCCCACTCCCCCAGCACATATCTCACTGAGAACACAAGGATGTTGATGAGGGTATGCAGTGTGGCAAAGGATAAATCACAGAGGTGGCATAATAGGCAGACACATTCTCAGTTCAGGAGCAGGCTTGGTGAGTGTGAATCTGCTTGCACAGCATGCTCATCACCCGAGTGTTCATCACCCAGCGGTGCAGGAAATGTCCAAAGGCAGCAAAAATGACAGTGAAAGGGGGAGTGCTGCCCAGGTGGGCACCCACCTCAGCTCCAGTAACTGCTCCAAGAAAGATGTTTCTGGTTTAATCAGTGCCATCACTGATGCTGCCTTCTTTGACATGTAAGTCTCTGTCCTTCCTCCCTACCCAACAAGTCCAGCCACACAGTTGTGTGTGTCACAGAGATTGCAAGGAGCCGAGGATGGGGAGGAAGGTGGGCACACTCATACCTCAGATATGCCTTCTGTCTCCTTGTATCCTCTTCCAGTTACTTCTAGTTGCTGCTGGTGCCTGCCACCACACCCCCCTCAGTGTCCTTCCCACCTTCCTCCACCTGTCCCACTGTTGCCAGTGGCAAGTCTCTGCCACTGTCTGAAGAAACAGCAGCCAGAGAACTGGCCTCTCTCCAGCAGCATCATGGGAATCACCTCTCGGGCAGGTTTGTGTTCCATGCTGGCCTTATTATGGCTCCTGTATTTGCTCATGTACAGCCAACAGACCAGTTGCATCCTGCCCATAAAGCCAGACTCTGTCTGGGTATTTTCTCAGGCATCTGAAATTGTTAATTCTTTTATTCACAGGTGCCACAGATTCAACTGGAAGGTAGAGTAAGTCACAGATTAATGGTTAGTTCAGTCTCTGAAAGAGATGGGACATGTGAAACAGGAGTTTGTTAATGCTCCCAGGCAAAGGCGAGAACTGCAGCTCTGGGGCAGTTCAGTGAAAAAGTGGTGATGGTGTCCAACCAGCCTCAGCACGATGAAGTGGAATCAGTAGCCAAGACTGTGCCTACTGGTGTGTGAGAGAGGAGGCTTTGAGACCTCCTGGAGCAAACCACCAAAGACACCTCAACAGAGAAACACTCGTTTCTGAATTCTGGTGAGGTACAAGCAGTTCATTTGCTGAGCCATGTTGAAACTGAAGTGCTTCTGCAAACATCCAGAGGCTGAACCTTCTGAACTTCTCAAAAGCCAAGGATTTTACATGCCTCCCAGCTGAGATCATATCCAAGCCCTGGCCTGAAGGGTAACAATTTTGGGTATAGGTGTTCATGGTCCACTATGAATATCAAAGTCATTCACGTGATCTGGTCTTGCAGCCTTAGGAACAGATGTGATCATCCATGTATGATGCTCCGTATTTGAAAAATCCAGGCCAAAGTACAACAGCACATTTGAATCCATCTCAATTATCACTGAAAGAATATGTTCCTGCCACAGAAATCAGGCACCATTTTGGACATATTTTGGCTTTACTCCTGGGTTCTATCTTGCAACTCTACTTCTGTGAATAATAGTGGAATTGCTTAAGAGCTTTGGACACTCTTTGTAGCGTATGGCATTTAGCAACATACCTCAGCTGCAAACTTTGGGTTTGGTTTTTAAACTGCTATTCAAAAATAAACAATACTAATAAGAGCAATTACATGGCTAGAGCATAAACTTTTTGGCACCTAGGGTTGGACATGCCAGTAAGAAATTTGGCACAATGATTTAAATGCCTACTTATACAATACATTAAAATGCAGTTTGTTTCTCACATATAGCCAAGCCTATACACAGCTTCAATTACACATTTGTAGCTCACCTGGACAAAAATGAGGTTAGTTCTGGCAAAAAGCACATGTACTCTCTGCTGTCACGATGGTTTCTGGGTTCACCTAATTGTAAAATCATAGCTGTGCTGTCACTATGTTATAGGTTCTGCCTTTTTAAAAAATCACCTTTTGTAGGGGAAAAATTGCTAATACATTATTTCAATTACTTCATATCTGTATTCTCTATTGAGTGTTCAAGAAATTTGTTTAAACACACACTCAGTGTTCCCTGAATTCACTTTCTTTTACATGGACTGCCAGCAGCAATCTCCTGATGTGCACATTAGCTATCATTCCTTTTTCTTCTTTGCCTGTTGTCAACAATAACCCAGAAGACTGAATTTGTGTTGGTGTGTATTTGGGAATCTAAGGAACTATACAAAGATTTGTGTTTTACCCCATCATCCATACATATTGGTGTTGCAATTCCACCTTTCTTTCATAAAATACGGACTTCGGAGGGAATGCAGGAAGAAAACAAGAACTGATTGAAACAGTTTCATGAAACTGATAAACCATTTGACTACTAATGTAGTATTGGCCATTTAGTTGCCTGAAAAGTCTTAATTTCATGGAAGATTTTTATGATTTAATCCCCGAAAACTGCAATGTCCAAAGGTTACTGGATCAGATAACAGACACAGAGACCTCTATCACCAGTGAAAATTTACCTACCTGAGCAAGTTCAGTACAGGACAAGGTATGCACTTCAACAAATGCAGCACATGGATATAATTACTTTCCTTTAAAAATTGTACTTTCTTTAACATTTGTGTTTGAGTCCTACTAAATTTAGCCTAAATACAACAGCTAGTCTATTCAGGTGCTCTTATAATGGTGTGATCAGTAATAGTTTTACACATTAACAAGGTTTATTATTTTCCAAATGTTGAGTATATTAAAAGGAAAACTTGAACTAGAGTTGCCTAAGTCTGTATGTAGGATTAATATATTTACAAGTAAATGGGACTTTCTGATCTGTCACATATAGTTGTTATAATTACAGTAAATACAGATGTGTAAGTGAAATACCCCAACATATTTCTAGTAAAATTAATGGTTAAAAATTGGAATGTTTGGGTGTGTTGAGACTCAGTGATGAGCATTTCCCACATCTATACAATTTCGGAGTTTATAAAAACAAACAGCTATGTTGCCACCGTTTCCAAGGTTTAAATGCAGTACACGTATCCTGAAAACCTTTCTAAGAGTCTATCAAAATCATCAGTCACCAAATCACTTCATTCAGTTCTGAAAACACAGTCAGCAGATAAAGAGCTATAGGGGTTTGCCATTGCATGGAGGTTTGGGGAGGGAATGCAAACTAAGGGGTGTGGAAATGGTGAATGCTGGTTTTTAGGGAGAAATACAGTGCACTTGGAAATTGATGGGATTTTTTTCAACGACTTTCCTTTGCTCTCAGCTGCCCTCAGGGAGGAGTTTAGGAAGGACTGTGACTCTGGCTGAACCACTGAGACTGGCACCAGTAGACCTGCACTTTTAGGCATTGTTGACTCGGTTTTACTCCCCTTTCACACGGACAATCTTATCAGTAAAACACAGTCAAAATTTTGGTGTCAGTTGTTTCCTCTAAACAAAAGAATCCAAGAAATATAGCTGAAAATTGTGCTGAACTTTTGCTCCATTCAAAAATAAGATGCATGGATGGATGGATGGGTGGGTAGACAGATGCAGTAACCATTTCACCCCATAGTTGAAAGCTAATGAAAAACACATTTTGTGGCTTTGACAAATTAACAGAGCAGAGCAACCTAGTTTTATATTTTCTTATTTCCTGTTTTTCTAGTGAGTTTTGGCTTGGAAAACAAACAGACTACTTGTGCACAGATGACTAATGTGTTTAGCTTTAGACTTGGCCAGAAAAGGAAATCACGGAAGATCTTTTCACTTGGATGGAAATAATGTATATTACTCTGATGTTACTCCATGGGATTCAGCTCTGTTGCTGCTTTTATAGCTGATTGCAATGTGCTAATGTGCTAGGCCAAATCTCAAATGACTTAGTGAAGTCAGTGGGAGTTTCGACTGAGTCAAATTTAAATGATATCTGAAGAAGGTTGTTAGGACTTGCTTTGTCACAGATTGTCACTGGCACCCTAAAACCTTTACTCTCTGAAGAAAAAAAAAATAAAGAAAAGGTTTTTGGAAGAGTCCTAAACACTGTAATTGAGATGGTTTCTGGAACGCAGACAGGCACTCAGGAAAGCAGCTGTAGGACTGTTTTCCAGTAACCCCACCAAGTCACAGTGCAAAGGGCGTTTGAAGGACAGAGTAGAGTTGTAGCACACAGCACTGATGTCAGGCAAGCTCTCAGGCTGAGCAGGGTAGCATGCAGAAGACGGTCAATGCCAGACCCATCCATCTTCTCACGGGCTGGTCCCCTTACATGACTTAGGAAAGAGGCATGATCTATAGAACAGGATCAGGAATTCAGTGTTTCAGAAGAAAGCATTCGCTTTATTCTCTCGAGTTGAGATTTCTGTTAGTAAAAAGCAGAAACTCATGCCTTAGATTTTGTGGGTTTAATTATCATCCTCCTGCAGAAGATATTGATCTGGGTGGACTAAAACTCCTGAGACTCATTTCTACCAGGTCCCTTTTGCAGTGTCAAAGCCCTGCTCATCCTTATAAAGCCAATTTCATAGTCTCATTGGATTTTACGATGGCCTCGGTTGCTGTTTATATGCTTTTTAAGTAATTGCATTTTTCAAGAGATTTCAGGCCTGTGTAGTCAGAAAATGTAACTATGTGGATTTAAACGAGCTTACCAACAAAAGAACTTAATCAGCTGCCTTCTCTTCATCCTTCCACAATTATATATACTTATACACATACAGCACAGTTAAAAAACATAATTCAGGAATCCTGGTATGAATATTTTGAAATATCAACTTGAAGCCTTGTATACTTCAGACCCGCACATCTTCCTGAAGAAAAAGGTTGGCACACTGGCATACACCATGTGGTAGGTTGACCTTGCCTAGATGCCAGGTGCCCACCAAAATCACTCTATCACTCTCTTCCTCAGCTGGGCCAGGAAGAGAACATGAAACAAAAGGCTTCTGGGTAGAGATAAGGACTAGAAGAGATCACTAATCTGTTATCATCACAGGCAAAACAGACGTGACTTGGGGAAATTAATTAAATTTACTACCAATCAAATCAGAGTAGGACAATGAGAAATGAAAACTAAATCTTAAAACACCTTTCCCCCACTCCTCCCTTCTTCCCGGGCTCAACTTCACTTGTAAGTTTTAACCTCTGCCCCACCAGCAGTGCAGGCAGATGGGGAATGGGGGCTGCAGTTGGTTTATCACATGTTGTCTCTTCTGCTCCTTCCTCCTCAGGGGAAAGGCTTCTCATGCTCTTTCCCTGCTCATATGTGAGGTCCCTCACGTAGGAGACAGTCCTCCACAAAATTCTTTACCATGGATCCTTCCTACAGACTGCAGTTCTTCATTAACTGCTCGAGGGTGGTTCCCTCCGGAACAAACTGCTCCAGTGTGGGTCCCTCACAGGGCCACAGGTCCTTTCAGGACTTTGCTCCAACACTGGATTCCCACGAGGTCACAGCCTCCTTCTGGCATCCACCTGTTCCAGCATGAGGACCTCCACAGGCTGCAGAGGCACAGCCTGCCTCACCATGGTCTTCACCACGGGCTGCAGGGGAACCTCTGCTTCGGTGCTTGGACGTCCTCCTCCCCCTTCTTCACTGACCTTGGTGTCTGCAGAGTTGCGTCTCTCACATATTTTGACTCCTCTCCACTCTGACTGCAATTGCTCCTGTTCAGTAACTTCTTTCCTCTTCTTAAATACCTTATCTCAAAGGTGCTTCCAGTTGCTGAGGTGCCGAGCCTTGGCCAGCAGTGGGTCCACCTTGGAGCCGGCTGGCGTTGGCTCTGCCAGACATGGGGAAAGCTTCTGGCATCTTCTCACATAAGTAGCCCCACTGCTACCTAAACATTGCCACACAAGCCAAATAAACACCAGCATATGCACACACATTTTTCATGTTGAGGAGTCAAACAATGGAACGTGTTTTCTAGAGATGCTGTGCAGCCTTATCTTTCGAGGGATTCAAGACCTGATGGAATAAGCCCTGACTAACGTGGTCTGAACTCACAGCTGACACTGCTCGCAGCAGCAGGCTGGGATGCAGATTCCCTGACATCCCTTCCTGTTTCAGTCACTGTGTAATCCTGTGATACTAAGACTACATGTAAAATATATATAATATATACAGTATTTTTTTTTCTGTGGCTTTGGAGTAAAACATTAGGGAATCTACACACTGCTACATTGTAAGTCCTGGTTGTGTAAACCCATGAAATCACTACAGTATTCTTGTTTTCCTTGAAGTTACAGTGTTTGTGCTAATTTTAACTATTCCAACTGACAATGCAGAGAATGTAAATATTTTTACAAAATACATTTAAAAATACACAGGAAAGTTATCTTTCCCCTCCCACCCTGAAATGTGTACAGAAAACATTTGTCTTTCCAGTTACCATAATTGTAAGCTCCCACTATATATGACTAAGGATGTTTTTCAAGTAGAGTTCACACATGGAAGGGTAAAAGTAGGAGGTCTAAACCAGAGGTAAATAAGAACAGGCAAAAGAACGATGAACGCAAAAGACAAAGAAACAACATCTGGTGATATCCTTCCTCAGTTCAATATTGTTCGTTTCTGTCCTGAGAGTCTCTGTTGCTGGCTATAGACAGAGATAGCACACAACTCCCACTGATTCGCTTACAAAAGCATTCCATGCCTATTGTAACATGCTTGTTGTATTCCCTACTGTTCTCAGGTTAATATTCCTTCCTTCTTTTGTTCCTTCCCACCACCCTACAAGGACAGGATTTTTTTACCCCCTCGGTTTATGGCTACTCAGAGTTCACACTCTTTCCATCCTCTCCCTCAAGAGTTTTTGCAGTGGCCCTTCCAGAAAAAGCAAACTTTCAGATTGCACAGTGATTAGAGAAATTACCCACATTAAGCATTCCTCTTGTGAGCACGAGTACAACAAAAGCTCATTTAAGAAATTCAGGGACTCTGCTGTAACTGGGAGAGGTATGCCTACCCCCTGCAAAAGTGGCCCTTTTATACCTCTGTTGGATTTAATCAAACAGTTGTGCCTGTCATCTCACCAGGAAGCACCAGAATTCACCAGAACAATTGTATTAGTTTCTAGGGATCTTTTTTAGGATTCCCCGTCTGCTTGCCTGATGCTTAGCCTATTCTGAGATCTAACTAATAATTAAAAGCTCACACCTATTCTTTTAAGTCAGAAAAGCATTACCTAAAATATCTGAAAGCAAACAGAAAGGTCTGCTGCTTCTTGAGAATATCTCTCCCTGATGTTCTTTCCATCTTCATCACCATAGGCACTAAAATGACATGGTGAACCAGAAGAGTTGTTCACTTACTTGGGGATTTGACTCCAGTGCAGAGAACTGCGTAAGTCAAATGTCTTTTTTACATAATCACCCCCCTTTTCCAGCCAAGTTTCCCGTTGTTCCAACAAATTATGTACAGGACATGATTGGTCCAATATTTTGTTTCTAAGATAAATATTTTGACATTTTTCCTCCTTTCAGAAAATACAAGCAGTGAGTTGTTTTCAATTAAGGCCAAAGAGTTTGCTGAAGATGTGGGAGATGCTTTTGAAGCTGGGGAGAAAAAAGGAATTGACAACTCTGATAACTTTGGCACACCACCAAGAATTACAAAGGCAAGAAACCACGTGATTGCCCATTACTGTTTTCTCCAAATGAAAGTGTCACACTGAAGTCTTCCGTCTGTTTCTTTTAATCTCTTAAGATTTTTCTGTTCAGTGAATGTGGTGCGTTTGGCTTATGGCTGTTAAATTCATCATAACAGGTGCAATATTAACATGCCTACAAGAAAACAGTCACCTACTGCATACTTATATGTTGAATTTTCCTTAAAAATTAAGGAAAAGTTAACAAAATATGCCAGTAACTCCCAAGTCAGTCATGGTCAATATGGTCACATATCAGGTCATATGTGAGATAAAAATTATTATAAACTTACTGTTTATGGTAAGTGCACAAAATGTAATGTAAGACATGTAGAATTTCTTTTACTTTACAAAAAAGTACTTCTAGATTAAGACATCTTTTACTGCATGCAAAAATGTGTTTGCTCTCCTAATAGGAAATACAACAATTTTTATTTTGATCTATGGGCCGCATTTCCCTGATTGTAGAAAATTTCACCTATTTTCAGATTAAAACTGAGTCAGAGTGTATAGTATCTCTGTACACAAATTCAGGATTTAGACAACACTTTAAATCATACGGCCTCAGTTCAATACCAGTTTTGCATAAGTGCTACATTCCTGCAAAAGAACTACGAAGGACAAAATTTTCCAGCCCCAAATGGTGAGAAAGCTTAAGAAGCAAGTGAAGATTATGGATAGGCACTGTCTTGATGAGTTTATTTTTTTAGGAAATAAACAGCAACACAAGTTTTGAGGAGTTAGAAAGGATACATGTAAATCATGTGTTTAAAAAAATTATTTAAGTGTTCTAAGATGAACATTCCCATAAGTAAAGTTATTCATCTGAGTCATCCCAGAATCTTCAAGGGATCAAAAGCAGAGAGTTACACTGCCTACTGATATGGAGTTGGTAGTGAATAATTTTTTTCAAGTTTTTTCATAGCCTCCCAATACCTGTCGAAGAAATTAAGGACTTTATATAAAATTCTGGCAAAGTAGAATCAAACAGTAGATTGAGTATACATATGGCAAACTTATTTTAATTTGCAAATCTGTTATGGGTAGATGAAAAGAATAATTTTGCCTATAAAATTCATATAACCACTATTACAAGAACATATCTACATTGTAATTTTTTATTTTAAAATAGTCCTTGGTAGATGCTTTTTTTGGAAAAAACACCCATGCCTGCACTTTACATTTACTTATTTAGATCCATTCTTTTACTGTTTCAGCTATTTATCTTACCCAGCCCAGTTTTTTACTGTGTCAAATTAGGTCTTGAATAGTTGCTCATTTGAAGTTTCCTACATGATTGTTGATATGTCAAGGTAAGAGAAGAAAATCAGCCTTATGAAAATAAATACATTATGAGTAACAGCTCTGAAGATTTTACTTGTTTGCATCTGCTTTTATTCTGGCAATCTAGTGTACCCTAGTGCAAACTTGAATCACAAAATTTAGTGTTTGGAAAGACTTTGTGAGCTTTTAACCGAATTAACAGTATTCCTAAGGCAGCAATATGTTGTTCCCCCTGACTTTCAGATTCAGCTGCTGTTGTCTTTAAATTCTTTCTTTTATGCTAGAAAACCATGTCCTTGCATCAGAGGAAGTACTACCAGCATCATAATTGGCCTGATGAACACAGACATATAGACACTAATGAAATATAATGAAAAATACCAGAGTCCTTTCAGCACTTCTTTTTGAACACTAAAGAAATAAACCTTATACCTTAAGATCTGGTTTTATCTTGTCTGTGTATTACTGAAGAAACAGAAGTCCATACCTACCCAAAATTTTCTTGAAGAAAGTTATCACCCTGATGTAGCTGCCACAGTTGCATTTCTGTACACTCTGGACAATAAAATGATGCGTCATAGGAAGGTTTACATCTCTTATGCTTTCTTGTGGAATTCCTTCTTTCTCTGCTTCTTGGAAAGATTCAACTTGTCTTTTAAATGCATTATCAGGTCAGAGAATTGATTTATTTACAGCTCTGTGAATTTTCTCAATACACCACTAAGAAGTTTAGTAACAGGAAACAGGTTTAGTAACAGCTAAAAATGCTTTAGGTTTGTCTAAAGTAACCACCTTTATTTCAGATATCCAGTATTTAGGGCCTTTTCCAAAGTGTATATGGCTTAACAGCAAGACTCGCTTCAGACCAAGCCTTTGTTCTGCAAAACACCAGAATAACCTGAATACCAGTGTAGAGGAATGTGAATTATTTACTTCAAAGGGGATACACAGAAAAACAAGTGCTCTATGTATACCTGAGATATAAATATACTCCATGTATAATGCAAGTCTCCATTCTAATACAGTCCCCGTGTGAATGAGGTGAAGTTACTCGGTCTCTCTGCTCTTTGATTTTCTATTTGGAAATACGAATAACATTGCTATCTTACCTCCTGGGATATTATGAGAGCACAACCAGTAAATCATTTTGAGGTGCTCTAATATTAGGGGTATAGAGTCAGATACACAATTAGGTGTATCTGATAGGTCATATTAATGTGCAAATACCAAGTACAAGCCGTATAATTCAAGGATGTGATCCTGCCAGTTTATAGCAAGACATGATTGTTTCAGTTAGTAAAAACAAAATAGCAAGTTTAGATTATTATGTTGTATGTTGCTGATAGCAATCCAAACATTGCAACAGAAACTAATAAAGCAAACAAGATGTATGTGTTTTTTTGTGAAATATTAAAAGTTATAAAAAACTCTCTGAGTGGAGAAATGCAAGCAGATGGAAAAACTATTATGTAAATGCATGATTCAGAGTTTTCCTAAGGAAACAATTTGACCTGAAAAACCTAAAACTGGAAATTGGCCACAACACAGAAGCATGCCAAAAGCCTGATCCTTACTTGCTCATTTGGAATGTTCTTTAAAATTGCACAAAGGATCTTATTTAGAGGTTTGTAAGATTCCCAGTTCAGCTGACTTGCTCACTTGACTTAAGTTACAGTGCCATCTACTGTACTGAGACACAGAGAGTCCAGATCTATTATAAAATTTCTCTCTTCTGAGTTCATTTTTCCACTACATTTCACTGTAACTGTAATCAAATCAAGCTCTGAGTTTAAAAGCACTCAAAATTGTATCAGATATGAATATAAATGGAAGGAACATTCAGAGTTAAAATAGTAAAGTCAGAACATGCTTTTAGGAAACCAGACAGACCCATAAACTATAATGAAGACTTTTTGACGGAGTGTAACTCTTGATTCAGAGTTCAGGATGGCCATAAAAGCCAGTCTTTGGATACTGAAGTTGGAAGGAAATATTCCTGCTGTTGGGTTTTCTGATACATGCCAGGTTTGGAGATTTCACAGCTTCTTTTGGAATTTTTAAGAGTGTAGATGCAGAAGAGGATAATCAAGAGATGAACGCATTCTGTTGCAAGAAGGATTTTTTCTGTACTTTGCTCTATTAAATGTGCTTTTTGCTAATCTTAACTATCTTCATCTCCAAAAACATGCCACAGAGTTGAATTTTGTGTGCATCTGGTAGAGCAGGGATGCAAAGTTGTAGATTTCCAGATATGGAAATTCCAATGCCTCAGTACAATGGCCTATATAAAGTATCACAGGACATTAACATTGCAGTCACAAACACAGAACTGGGAATGAAAACCTTGTCTTTTTGTAGATAACTGAAACATGCTGAAGGGACAGATATAGTTCCCCCAATTCAAGCAAGGTAAAGACAGATATAGAGTAGCCTTCAGAGATCCTTCTAGCATGTTGCTATCATGACTGGGACATAACCAGCTCTTAGGACAGGGACAGTCAATAAACAGCTCACAATTTTGCAGACCGTGTGTTCATTGTGCTGCTGCAGCCTGGACAGATCTACAGAGTAAAGGATATGCAATCATCTCATTTTTCTACATGTTTGTTAAACCAGAAGTAATTCTGCTCCACAGACTATGATGCAAATGTGTAACTACATCACATATCACTATGAAGTAAAAAGTGCTAGCACTATTTCTGTATCAGGCTTTAGGTTTCTAAATGCAAAAAAAAAGAACCCATCACCTGAAAAGTTAGTGAGCTTTTGTAGTCTGTGATTTCTGTTCATACTCCAGACCATACCCACTAATTTACTGAACCTGCAGATTTTCCTCAAAACCTTTGTTTCCAAGTCAGGAGAATTCACATCTAAAATGCACCTGGTTGCATCACTGAACATCAAATTAAATACAATACTATACTGTCTTGTGTCTTAGACTGGCAGGGCTCCCTTTTTCTGCTAGCTACTTTTCAAACCAGCCTGCCCTTTCTGCTCATTGTTCTGACACTTTTGGAGCTGGTGGTTGCACTGCAAAGGCAGTGGAGATTTACAGCTGGTTAATTCCCTCTCTCCGGTGAGCTGCATTGTACAGCCCTCTCCTTTTTGCTTGTATTGTAAATAATTCCCCTGTTGGAAGTTTTATGGAGCAGTGGAAATCAAACTTTAACAAAACATATGATATTGTATTTCACTCAGATGCCATCTTATATAAAGACTGGTGCAAGTAATTTGTGTCCCAGATAGGGCTTCCTAAGGATTTAATTCTGTATTGGCCAGTTGAGGCTGACAATGGGCATTTTAGTAAGCTGGTGTGAAAATATGTTACTGCTTGAAGATGCTCCTCTTTGGAAGTCCTTTGTTCAACACATTCATAGCACATACAGCTGGGAAAACAAAAACAAAAAACCCCAAAAACCAAAAAACAAACCCAAACCCCAAAACAAAGTTATTTTTCACTGGATATAGCACCAGAACTTTTTGCAGAAAAAACAACAACAAAACTTTACCAAAATAAAAGACAAGCTAAGGTGTTAAGCAAGGCCTTATTTTCACAGCTGTTTGGAACTGGCATAAACCAGAATTACCACTGAAAGGGGTCACCCTGTCCTTCCCCAACTCTTGCAGGTGCAGTCCCACCACTCCCATCTGCTCACACAAAGGCTCCTACAGCCTCATGCCAGCTTTATTCTTTTTACTATGGTCATTTCGAGCCAGATCACTGCTCTGACCCAGTTCACCACAGTTTACACAAGTTAGGCCTTTACTGCTAATTCAAAGAGCGCCAAGCAGTGCAGAGGGACTTGCAGTGACCTTCTTTACGGCCGGTTACTTCCAGAGAATGGTTTCTTCCTCCCCACAAAACACCCAGCCCTTGGTCTTATACAGTTCACACAGAGCACGAGTGCAGACCTAAGCCATAGTTACTCTTTCATCTGCCTTTTCTCAGTTCGAAGAGTCTGACAGAACGGGATGGTCGTGTTGCATCTTACCAGGAGAGGTTTTTTATTGCATGAAGCAGAGAGCATGTGTTGCAAGCATTAACCTGGGCAGGAAGGGCATTGACGAGTGGGGACTGTGTAGGACAGAGGGACCCAGAATCAAGTCTTATCCATCCTGCTCAGTCAAGGACATTCTGGATTAAACAGTACCATGAACCTGCCAACTCACAGAAGGGAGGTACAGGCAGGAGAAGGGGTTTCAGAAGAATAGCTTCCCATCCTCCAGTGGCAGTCTCCACTTGAAATGTTGGAGGACTTCAACTGGTCTTGGAAGGACACTGAAACTCATAGGAATGATGTGTAATAAACTTCTCTTAATGAAAGGGTATGTGATTCCAAGGAGTGAAAAACTGCTGAGCTGGCTTTGGTATATGTAAAGATGGGTGAGCACTGGTGGGCTTCAGTGCAGAAAATAAACAGGTCAGGGCTCTGGTTTACTGCTTAGGGCAGAGCAGCTGAGACTCTGTCAGGGACCCAGACCCTGTCAGTAAAACTTGCGGTTCAGCTGTGTGAAATTAGGTGATGGTGATACTGGATCTTTACATGGTCAAGTTTGGGGCAGAGAACATTAGTTGTAGAGTGTGCCAGTAGACAGCAACATTACTGTCTTTGCTAAAAAAACCCAAACCACAACAAACACACAACCCAGTTTAGCTTCACAGCCATTCATTTTTAGTTGCCATAGAAACAGCCATTAGAGCCATTTTATATCTTGCTGGCAAACCCCACATTTTCTGATCTCTCTTGTGTTTCTTTTTTTAAAATTCTTTTATGTCTGATTTTTAATTCAATGCAAAATGCCTGGCAGAGACATAACTTCTACCTGAAACACCATCTTTTTTATTTGTGAAATTTCCATTGTTCCTCATATATATGTGCTCAGTTCATAATAAAAAATACATATTTCTATTTGAAAACAAGCAAAAGGAATAAAGACACACATAAAAACAAAGTTACAGTTATAGATACTGTTCCTTTTCTCTTGCAATACAGTATCACATTAATACTAGCATGAGATATTTCTTCTAATTATTCTAATAGATGCCCATCTGTTCTCCTAATTTGCCATCTTCAGTTATCCCAAGCACAAAACAGGAGTTTATACTTAGTTACTTCTACTCTAAATTAGTCAAATGACATGGGGTTTTTGTGATTGCTATCATTGATTGAGGAGTTCTTCCAATACTTCTGAAATTTCGTAGTTCTTTTTTTTTTTTTAGTGGTGATTTCTTATGATCTCACACGCACAGGAAGAGAAAAATCAATGTTTTTTTAAATGCCCGTTCATCCAGAGCAAATCAAATACATAGAGATGCTAAATGTCACCAGTGTTTACTGGCTACTGCTAATGTTGCAGTGGCTGGCACTCTAGATGTCAGATTATCACAAATTCAGTGGCTGCTTTGGCATATTTGAGCCCAAACTTGATGAAAACAAATACCATGGTATTCTTACCTAACTTATGGAGGAAGAGTTAATGAATACATTATAACATTTGTAAATTATATCATAAACTTAGATTTAAAGTGTTGGAAAAATGCAAATATTTATGAGTGTTTTGTGTATTTTCTGTAACACAAAATTAAGCTGGGCTAGAACTAATTCAGACCAAGACCTTACAAACCAGAAGTCAATTATTACATACGAACAGTATTCATTCCTAAGAGACCCTTAACATTTCTAAAGAAATAACCTTGTTGAGAATAAAGAGTACTTTTCTGCCACTAAGCTGTTAACAGCAAAAGCGTGTTCTACTTAGACCCATGAAAACAAGGCTGAAGGACTCCTTCAGAATGGCCTTGAAAGCCACAACTTTGCTGTATGACAGACAAGTATTCTGACAGTAAGCCTAGTGGTGTCAACTCACCAGTGCACATGGCTTTCATCAATTCACTTTCTGCTTATTCACTTCCCCCCTTTGCGATGTTTAAATCTAAACCTCTGTCCTGTAACAGCTGTAATCAGTGCACACATACTTGTGAGTTATGGTGTGGACAGCAGTTGATGGCTCCTCTTCTAGGGTGAGTCCCCGAAGTGTAGGGCAGCGAGAAGCTGCCACAGGACTTACAGTGGTTATTTATTCTGAGGTATCCTCAAGACAAAAACCCCTGGTTATCTTTGCAGCCTCATGCCCTGGGCACTCTTAGGGATTGTTGGAAGGAAACCCTGACCCTCCATTCCTCTCCACTGTTTTTGCAGGCGGGATGGTGCCTAGGAAAGCTGCAGATGAGAGTGATCCCTGTTCCTCACTGCAGTTCTGCAAAGGTGCCTGGTGCAGCCACTCCTGAAAATCTCCGTGGTACAAATGCGACACCCAGCCCTCCTGCTACAATCCTAGCAGTGGGATAGGGGTTGGGACTTGCCACACCATCTGATCTTAAGGGTGAAAATGAAATTTTGAGAAAGGTTTTTAAACAAGGGAAAGAGAAGCCATCAGAAAAATTAGAATGTGATATAAGGCTGAAAATTCAATTTCATACTTTTTCTGAAGGTAACTGAACCTTCTGATTAACAACTCACATGAAAGTGGATTCTAATGGGGCAATTGAATTTATTATCATCTCTTGCACTGTATTTTCCTTCTCTAATACACCTTCCTGCTTGAGGGTTAGAATACCCATGCCATTTGCAAATCATATCCTAATTAACCATAATTTTCAACCTGGCTGTGAACCAGAGTGTGAACAGCTGAACCAAGAGAATGAGCAGACTGATAGGCAGTGGAGGGGGGGGAAGAGGGAACACTATGCTCACATGTATGAGCCCAGAATAACTGAATACCTATAAAAAGACAACTCTGGGCAAGTGATGAATAATGCCAGCTATTTTCCTACAATAGCTATGTCAGTAGGAGTTCTTGTAGATGCCCTCTGGATGCAGTTTCATGTTACATTTAATCCAATCTAACTGTGAGTTGCAACCAAAACATGAGGTAATATTCCCTCTTTCCCAGCACAGGCTGTTGCTACCTTTGTCAGGGAATGGGAACATGATTGCCTCCTTTCTTGTCAGCCTGCAGTTACATTAGAGTTAATAAAGCTTGACATTTTGGCCTCTGAAAGCAATTATGCAGATTTGTGCTTATTTGCCACCTCATTTAGAATATGTTTCTTCTCACTTCTTGTCTATGCAATTTTTTAAACTGAGGCATTTCAGTGGAAAAGACGATTTCTGATTTCTTACAGTACAGAGTGTACAGACTTTTGCCATTTGGATTATTTTACTGGGAGAAAAACAATAAAAGAGCATGCAGAGTGGCTGCAGGCAGCTTTGGAAAGACCAAAACCTTCAAAACTACAACAAAACTACAACAAAACAAAAAAAACATATTCAATGCATTTGGACTAACATAGCTAGGACCTAAGTTTATACAACAAAACATACATTGCAGTTCTCAACTAAGCTGAGGCTGCTTCTGATTTTGATTGCTATCCTGATTAAAACAGCAATTTTATATCTTTTCACTTTGTTGTCTATAGCATTACCACATGAACAGTTTACTCTGATACGGAAATAAAAAGTCCATTTGAAAATTCCTTTACCAGTCTCAGTCTTGATTCCTTTTAATTCTATTTAATTTTTTCTTAAAAATATAAATATATTTTTGCTGTGTTAATATTAGCAAAAATAGATTGATGTTTAAAAACACTACTATATTGAAACTGGTTTTATCATTCTTATCTAAAGTAATATATTTAGAAGTATTTTGAGGTAATCATGTACAATGCAAAGGGGTTGGAAAAGCGTTCTACTCTCCTTTGTCTTCCAGCAGGACCATCCCAGTAGAAAAAGCTCTGAAAAACTAGAGAGGAAGGTATGGAGAGGTCTCTAGGCTAACAGGACATGCATCACAAGGTCCTCAGAGCACCAGCTGCTGTTTTATGTTCAAAATGAGAATTATACTTGAATTTGCATCATTTACAGCACGAGAGACCAAAGGAACAATATACAAATAAATAAGCCGCTGTGGATCCATGAGAAATAGAGACTTAACTTATAGGCTACTTTCTTATGTAGAGCCACTACTGTTGTCTGTTTTCCTCCCTGCTTTTGGTATCAAGGGAACCCCAGCTGTTGTTGTCAAATGAAAGAATATCCCACCGTGCGAAGGAAAAACCAATGGAAGACACCAGCTTATCTGCTGCCATTTGCTCCCATGGTGGGCTCTGGGTTTGGAAGGTGTGCAATTACTTCACGACCAGTGGCTCTTGCTGTCTCCAACAAAAATTAGAGGGACTCTATTCCAAAACCAAGCTGTACTGCTTGTAACTCTTTCTCACATGACCACACTTCTATTTCAGCCCCTGCTTCACCTCAGCCTTGAAATTTTACTTGAAGGAAGCCAACATATAGTCTAAATAATTTCAATGCCTACAGAACATAAAGCATTAATATTTTAACTGCAGTGGATCAACTCTGAAGTTGCTTCATGGAGGCACAGTATTTCACAAAGAAGCTATTGATGACCACAAGAAAGATGAAGGCATAGTTAGTAAGTCTACTCATGAAAAGAGTGAAAACACAACAGAAAATAAATAGAACAGCTTGCATAATATTGTCTCCTACACTCTTTAGAAAATTTGCTTAATAATATGCATACACAAATAAAAACAATCATGGCCTATTCTGTAAATGACTGTGGACACTAAATCTAGCAAGTCAAACTCTTTAGAAAGGCTCCAAAGTTGAAAAGCCCCCTGAGAACAAAACACAGCGTAGGGAGGTCCAGGGCTGCATTGATCACCCTTCACTATTTTAAAGAGCAAAGCAAGGGCTGATGTCTTCCCCTGCCTCTTCAAAGGCCCTCGGTGGGGTCTTCAAATGCTAGTGGTAATCCCTGCAATGGTTTCTGAGGTGATGATAATGACTTTTTAATTCATAATTAATTTCCTAGCCCTTTTAAACATCATTGCTATCTATGCATAATACACAGGCACATATAAAACATTCAACTGCACACAACCTGCTATCTCCTGTGAATGTTTATCTGATCATTAGCAAGGGTTAAGTTTTCTTGATTACATTAACTTTATTTAGCATGGCCAGAAGTGTTAACTGTCACAGTGCTTCATTTTGTTCTCTAGAAGACTAGTCACTATATCAGTTCTTCATTAAACAAATATATGAACCCAATTAGATCTCAATACTTTAGCAGTACCTGTATGGAGTCCAAGAAATCCAGAAGTGAATCTTCCTTGCATAACCAATCAATCATTTCATTCACCAATGACTTGCACATTCACAGATGTGAACATGTACTTTTAAGCTGTGATCAAATATAGTACTGTAAATCATAATGCAACCAACACACAAGACTTTTTCTTTGTTCTTAACTATCATCTCTAAAATGTTTTTTTTTTTTCAGGTGATACCCTGAGCTTTTCCAAAGCATTCACAACATCCTCTAACCAGTAGACTACAATACAGTTGAAAAAAGCCTCAATTACAGTGTTTCTGTCTTCCAGAATTAACAACAGGAATGACACAAGAGATCTGCAGCTAATAAATTTAATGTGCCACAAGTTGGGCAAGAACTCCAGGAATAACCCAGGTGTCTCCATACCTGACATATACCTAGACTGCCAGCAAGTGCAGTCCACAACATAACCTGTGTTTGGGATCTCCGATTTTCTAGCTCTTTTCTGATTTCTTAATACTTCTTTTTAATGGAAAATTCGATGTAGGGATAGCAAGATAGACAGGGATGGTCTGCACGCAAGTCCTGGATGCCACATGAATTCAGGAGAGTTTGGATGCTGACACAGGAACTGTGAAGTATTCCCAGACATAAAAATGGAAATTTTGAATCAAGCTAAAAATAACGGCATTTTTATTCATTGTAGTGAAATTTTCATATTATTTTAATTCAGTCTGAGAAACACAATCTTCGTACTGACAGCTTTATTTTTGGATGTGCAACATCACGTACAAAGTGGAACATAATCTTTTATGTGGAGAATTATGCACGTTGCAGTTCATGTACCAGGAGATGCTGTTTTTTCAAAAAATCACCCGGAGCTTGAACATGGGTCTGGGCAATACGCACACTCATTTAAAATTAATTTGAAGCTGTCTTTGCAACCCTAGCAGCTCCGAACGCATAACAAAAGCGCACACACACACACACACACACACAGAATCAAAACCCAACCAACCAAACAGAAGCAAACCAGAAAACCTTAACGCGGAAAGACAAGAACAGCTCTAGACCGGTCGCTAATTCTCCTCACGCCCGATGNGGGCTGGGCGCGCCGGGCCCAGCGCCTGCCCCGCATCGCTGCCTGCCTTTCTCCTTCCCTCCCTTCCTCCTCCAGGCCCTGCCGCCCTGCCGCCCTCCTCAGGGCCGCCCCAGAGGGCTCTCCCGCGCCGGCCGTGCCGTGCCGTGCCGTGCCGGATGCGGTGTGCGCAGCGGCGCGGCCCGGCGCGGGGAAGCGCTGCCATTGTTCGCACGGCAGGGNTAACCCGTGCGCAGCGCAGCGCAGCGCGGCGCGGCGGGCCCGGCGCGCCCTGTCCCCTCCCGTCCCCTCTCGCGGCTCGCTGCAGCCCGGGGGCCCGAGGGGCCCCGCCGCGCTTCCTC
>VWZF01006235.1:713167-754124 GCA_013396755.1 Sclerurus mexicanus | reverse complement strand
GCCGTGCCGTGCCGTGCCGGATGCGGTGTGCGGAGCGGCGCGGCCCTGCGCGGGGAAGCGCTGCCATTGTTCGCAGGGCAGGGGAAGAGCCGCCCAGCCGCGGCTGCTGCTCGGCCGCGCTTTGCGGGGGAGGCGGAACCGCAGCAGCTCTGTCCTGTGCCACCGGAGGAACCGTGCTGCGTCTTGTGCTGTGGTTGTGTTGGCTTTGTTTGCTTGGGTTTTTTGTTGTTTTTTTTTTTTCCCCAATTCGTTGTTTTCTTAAAAAAGTTGCATAAGCCTTTCTTAGAGACCGAGCTCGTATTTTGTTGAGGAAGTGTGGATGAAATAAACAACTTCCCTGCAGTATAAGTAGTCCACTTTTTTAGTGCTTCTTTTTTTTTTCCCCCTCATCTTTCCCAAAAAGCCATGTGCCAACTTTGCTGCCGAAACTCGATGTTTATATCAGTTTCACATACCATCTGTCCTGTTAGCGAGTCCTGCACTTCCCCAGATTGTGTTGCCCTAGATTGCTTTGTTCCTGCCCTGGAGCATAAATAACCGGGAACAACTGCACTTCAAGGCACTTAGGGCACAGCTATGTGCCTGCCTGCCCTAGGAAGAACGGGGAAATAGGTAATAGGTTGTGGAATCCACAGGTAATTCGATAGTAACTTGTAGCTCTCTCAGATGACTTTAATTCTTTAGAATTTATTGATACAGTAACTCAAAGCATTAGTAATCTCATAAAGATATATGTAAAAGAATGCCACACTAAGAGGAGATGATGAAGAGGACTGATTTGCTCTTAGTCTGTCTGCATGTGAATGTTTCTCCCTTAAAACTGAAGACCTGTTATACGAATTTAGATGGGAATGAACCCTAGGTCAAATACTGTTCAGCAGAAGAATAAATCTCTTGAGATTCTGTAATAAGTTGGGTTTGTTTAAATCAATTCTAGGTAAAACTGACACAAGTAACAAGTCAAGCTTTTCAGGGAGAAAAACCACATTTGAATCTGGTAGTGTTTGTGTAAATTCATATGTGCAGAAGCCCTCAGAGTAGAATGCTTGTGTGCTTTATAGTGCAGACAGACACTGCCAGAACAAAAGTGATGGGGATGATTAGTTTCACTCACACGATCCTGATCTACTCAGGTTGTCGTTAATATTGATACTCTCTATAGCCATGATGGCACAGATGAAGAGAGTCTTGTGATTATTTAGTTTAGCTTATTCGAGGAGGCAGGAAACCCTTTTGCTTTTTTTCACTGTATTTGCCCCAGTTGCTCTTCTGCTGGGTTTGCATTTCTGCAGTTAGTTGCTTCGGTTTGTGAACCTTCCAAAATACAGGGCAGAAAGGTGAGAGGAGGCTAGGCTTTGGGTTTGGGGGTCTTGTTTGCTTGCTTTGGGTTTTTTTCTTGTATGGTTTTGTTTGTTTCACACCCCCCAAAAAATTGCTGTTTGTTCTTTTCCAAATTTCATTTTCACGACTTCCTATTTAAAGTAATATTGTTGAACTGAGGAGGTCCTGAGACAAAAGTTTTGCTGTGAAAGATTGACACCTCTGCCTTTTCCCATTTGCTTCTGTCAAATATGAAAGAAGGCGAGTTGTTGCTGTATTAGTTACCGCCTCTGAATTCTGACATCGTTGCAATAAGTCCTCTAGAAACTTCATGAATTACTGTTTCTAATTTGAAGCTGACAGCTTAAGTTGATAAGCTGGAACATAGCTCTGTATACCTGTGGATGGGTGAAGATGACAATTAAGAAATAGGGAGAAAGTGATTTGCGTTATTACGTAGGGAACATTTTACAGAAAACCGTATTTGTAAAGGAAAATTTGCTACATGTGTAAACTATTCTTTCTTGATTGTGTTGTGCTACATTAATGTGACTTACTAATATTTGTTTGAATTGTACTGTAGGAACTCTTTACAGTGGTTTTGGTGGTAGCAGGAACTGGAAAACATGCTGTGTAGCTTTGCTGTTCTTCTGGGTGCAGTGTATAACTATTTACACCCAGACTGGGACAAAGCTTTTGTTTCCATCTGTAGTAAATGCTTCATTTAGGACTTGTGACCGGATAAACTTCCCTTGGTTGTTTTGTCTTGTTCTGGGCCTCAAGGTACTCATCCTTAAGGCTATTCTGGGATATTTTTATGCCTTTTTTCCAGGAGAAGGAGGGGAGGAATGTTCTGTTTGATTAGTGCTAAAGGAACCACAGGTTAAAAGGGTGAAATAAAAACCACAGACCCCTGGGTTTACAAGCTGGGTAAGATGGATGACAACTGTACTGCTTTGATTTGTATTTAGTGTTGGTTGCAATGGGCTCAATGACTTGACATCAGATCTTCTTAGTGGATATGGGTCTTTCCTATTCCATCTGGAGCTCATCAAAGCTATGCCTGTCAGCGTCGCCTCTTACTCTTTTATTAACTTATTGTTCATCATAATCGTATTCTTTGTCCTTGGGCTTACAGCTTTAGTCGATTTGGCTCTGACCAAATTTGGTTTTTTTAAATTTTGCTTTCTTTTTTTCTCTCTTTGAGAACTTGGTTGAGTCATTTTTCACTTTGTTCTTCTTACCTGGCTTCCCTATCCAGTTGTCTTTTCTATTTATTTAAAGTCTTATTTTTAGGTGATAGTCTCCTAAATGTAACACTTTCTGCATACATTGCTTGTGATTTGTGAGAAATAGGTATTGCATGTCATACTTTACTTTGAGCATCTCCCTAGACATTACGCATCTTGCTTTTCAAGGAGAGAACTATCTGCCTACAAAAGGCTGAGACTGGCATTCTCTCCATGGCAGAAGACCCAGAAGATTAGGGGTGCTTTAGCAAATATTAGGGTGTGGTTTTGTACACAGAAACCTAGAGTATCAGTGCATGATATTGATATAATAAGGAGCACGTGCATGAGGCCAGTTTGCGTCTGACTCGAGGCTGCCTCCAATTCTGGCCACCAAAGAAGGTTGCTTTCTTAGGTCGTGAAGATTTGACCATGCGTTGCCGAGTTCTCTGATGCTTTGATCAGCTTTGCATTTTCTAAGCTTGTGGTTTTTTTCCCTCATGTGCGTTCATGCATGTAATTAAACAGTAAAAAACTTTTTGTATACGCATATGTACTTAAAAAATCTTTCTGACTAAGAAAAGGATGCAAAAGAATTTAAGGATATTTTAAGGCTGTGGAAAAAGTGCTTGCTTTGTTTATACTCTTAAAAGAGTAACCTTGAGTAGTTGCATTGTGGATATGTCTAAACATGCCTGTCGTGTTCTAGTTTGATATTTAAATGCTAACATATTAGCAATGAAATAGTTTTGACTTTGTATTTTGTAACTGGATAATAAAACTGATTTAGATGGAATAAGCAGCTAAGAGTCTAATTACCTGAAAACTCTGTGGCTACAGTATCTTTGGAATGTGTTAGTTACTCTTTTCCGGTCTGTAGCAGAGGAATTTTTCTAGTGTAATAAATAATAAAACCTAGCATTTAATGGCCAATTAAAGTTGGTTATTAAAAACAGCCTTTATGTTTGAAAGTCAGTTGTCATATCACGGGAGGGGATGGACACATGGTGTTGTAATAAATTTCTAGTCAGGAGGGCTGTCCTGATCATAAAAAACATAAGCTGGCAGACCTGCATTATAAGATGTACGCACAATACATTATGGCATATGTATTTTGTCAGTTCTAGTGAAAGAGGCAGAGGGAAGAGATAATTTCTATATATTTGTAAATACCGAACTACAAAGAAAACTTGAGACTTTCTTACCTGGCACCCATTCACTTTGCTCTAATGTGAACAGTGATAGTACCTATCTTTAATTTACACTTTTGACTATTTGTGAATTTTTAGTTATTCTCGGTAACTTTGTAATTACTTTGTAACTTTTATTTACAAGGGATCAGGTTGCTTAAATTTTAGTGCTGTGCTAGTTGTAGAACCAAGAGCGTTTGGGCCTGTAGAGTAAACGTGAGTCTTATGGTCTAGCAGACCTGTACACTGCGGTGGTTGTTCCTGCTATAGGCAGTGCGCTATTTGAGAAATATAAAATGGCCTTATTTTTCGTTAAAGTTCCAGTTGGTGTTTTCAGGCAGCTAATCCAGACCAGAAAGATTTTTATCTTTTTATCTTGTTATTCTTCAGGACCTACAAAGTCTTCTTATTTTTAAAAGTGAGGAAAATAAAATGTGTTTAGTGTTTTTGACTACAAATATTGTAACTTGAGTGAAAAAAGCTGGCTAATTTAGTTTTTCTTCATTCCCCCCCCCCAAAAAAAAAAAAAAAACAGAAGTAAGTTTTTTTCATTACATTTTATTCACTGATTTTTTTTTTTAATGTCTTTTTGGAGATGTGAGTATTTAACTCTTAAATGGAACAGAGTTGTTCAGAGAAGGCAAGTCTAAGAGACATTTGCAGCTTGAAGAAATTTTGCTTAACAACAACAAAAGCCATTTCCAAAACCGCATTTGTAAAGGAAGTGAACAATTCTCTGCAAATCAGAGGAGTATTGCTGCTAAATTCTGAAAAGAAATTACATGTTTAGCGTGTGCCTTCTGGATGTGAAGTTCCGTGTGCTTTCATATTGGAATGTTGCAAAACACCACAAATAGCAATTAAAACAGAAAATACTGAGGAAGGGCTGAGTAACTGGAAGTGTAACAGCTAGTCTGGCTTGAATATATCTCTTCATTCACTTAGCACAGAATGTGAAATTTCAGCCCTGATTTTCAAGAAAAGATGATACAGTGTTTCAAACTGTGCTCTGGTTAAAACATAGGCTTTGGAAATGCATTACTAATCTTGTTTGGTTGCAGAGGGGTCTAGAATAGCACTGTTCACTTTGTTTCTTAGCGTGTTTATCTGCAAGATTGTGAATTACTGTAAGTGAGCAGAAATAACTCCTCTTCAGGCTCCACGTCCTTCTTGTAACTAAGGAAGTCGGAAGAGGTCAAAACTGGTTCCTGGTACAGGCAGAGCATTTGTTTAAATAGCTGAGAGAAGTAACACTTCCTGTGGGTTTTTTCCTTACTCTTCTGCATCTAGGAAGGAAGGGTGTGCTTAGGTAAATTTCCATGGAACATGTGTGAAGGAGAAGGGTTTGTTGGGTCTTTTGCAACATCAATCAAGACACCTCTGTTCCATCTACTCTTGCATTTGCTGGTTCTGATCATTCTTAATCATCTAAGCACACACCTTGTTGACAGACTGGTAACTGAATGAATTCCATCCTGGATGCCAAATCAGCAGGATGTAGGAAGAGATTATAGTGAACAGTATGAGGTTTTATATTGTGTCTTTATTGATTTAAATTAAGACAGTGATGCTACTGGGCACTTTCTCTGCTCTGCCTGCCCTTCTCCCCATCCGCAGTTACATGCAGACTGCACTGCCCCGATAGTTCTCTCCCTCCATTGATGGTGACTTGAGAACCTATGTGATACAAGCTTGATCTGTTTCAGAGGAGTTTCTTCCTGCTAGGGAAGTGCAGCAGTGGACTGCTGTCTACTTTGGTATTTTGGCAATGCTGACATCAGAGAGACAGGTTAGTATACACACATCTGCTGTAAGACTGTTGGTTGCCTGTTTGGATCTGTGTACGAAGACTAAATTATACTTCTCTGAAGTCATCATTCATACACACAGGTGACTAGAATTGCATTTCTTTGTGACATCAACATTAATCTTGCTGTAAGATGTCATGTTTAGTCCTGTCCCAAGCAGTTCTATGAACCTTCTTTCATTAGCTGTGGTGATAGAAGCAATCAGACTGAGAACTGGACAGACTAGGTGAAATATGAAACCCTTACTTAATTTAATGGTGATAAGCTTACCTTAAGAATGAGAGATTTTCTGTTGAAGTTCAGAGTATATTGGGACAGTACATTTTACTGAGGATTAAATCTACTTGATTGACAGTGCTAAAATGTACCTTACCTGTTTATTGGAGTCTTTTTTGCTTATTAGTATTGTTTATTTTAGTTATACTATCTCTGTATGAGCTGTAGCATATCATATATTTTCATGTTTTCAGACCAGTGGATCATCTGATGATGTTGTGGGTATATTGAGTTTACAGCAGATTGCTAGCTTTCCAGCCTGTTTTTTTGTGGAATCCAGCTTGGTTCTCTCTAGCTGCCATATCTGGTACTTTGAACTCTTCTATCTAGGATGCTTGTGTAGGTTTCTAGATACAAGTTAATAGTGGATGTTGAAATATCTCTGATACCAAAAGCTGGTGAGGCAATTTCTGTTCTGGAGCAGTGTTTAAGAGTCCAGGAACCCTCTGCAGGCTTTTGCATGTTGGCCTAGCAAACTGTGAAAGTAAATATAAAGGCTGAAGGTTAACACTGAACACTGCTAGGCTCTCTTCAGCCTTGTCAGACCACTGTTTTACACTGAGAAGTTATTGCCTTCCTGTCAGTAGATATTTAGACAGGGCCTCTCTCTCAGAGGTTGGGTTACTCTATCATAAGTGATTGCTAGGATAGTGAAAAAGGGTAGCAGTATTCTGTTGTGGGATTTATCACCATTAAATATGATGAGTGACTGTAAGATGAAAAATGACAAGTATCAAAAAGTATTTGTTTTAAAAATAGCTCCTTAATGTAAATGTACAATATCCAGCTTCATTCATATTTGGAACTAAATAATCCAACTAAGTAAGGTTATGTTATGTTTAAAAAAAATTGTTGCATGTTTTTGTGAAGGAATTTTTTATCATTTACAGTCGATGTTTTACTTTTTTCTTAATTGTCTGTCTTTGGTGATGACAGAAGAGCTGTCTATATAATAAAAAGGTAATATAGCTTTTTAGTAGCACATCAGCAGATTCAGGCATTGAAGCTCCAGCTACCTAACACACTGTTTGCATGGTCTACTTCAGACTTAATTTAGTCTGGCCTTTTGGACCAAATATTCCTACCACACTTAGAATTCAAAGCTGTCTGGAGGACCACAGATTAATCTTGACGTGTCTGTTCCCATTTAGGTAGGATGCAGTTGTTGAACATATGAAGCAGAGCTTCTGGAAAGAAACTCTCATTTCCACTGCCTCTGAAAGGAATCTATTTCAGTTGGCCAGAACTGTGCTAGAACGTGTACCAATCCAAGGGAAAAGGGGGTGATTCACTCCAAACCCCCAGATGCTTTTCTGAACCAAAATTTTCCAGAAGTAGCAGTGATGCTATAGAATAGTCCCCTCTGTATCCCATGAATAAATAAATGTTTCATAAACACATACCCCTGGGTTTATTAAATTTAATGAAACAGGAAAAAAAAAAGAAGGATTCCAATAGAAGTCTAAAAGTTAGAATGTTTTGTTCGTCAGTAGAAGCTTGGTTTGTTCACTCTACCAAATGTTTCAGTGGAAAAAACATTTTCTTTTGAGAGAGTGGGTGATAGCCTTACTTTGCACATTGCTTGTTTTCTTGGGATAGGGTTAATTTCCTTCCTAGTTGCTGGTACTGTACTGCATTTTGGAGTTGTTGCTCCCAAGTAGCGTTCACTCGAGATCAGAGACTTTTCAGTGTCTCATGCTCTGTCAGCGAGGACCTGCACAAGAAGCCTGGAGGGAGCATGGCCGGGAGAGCTGGCCTGAAAGGGCTAAAGGGGTATTCCATACTGTTGATGCTTGGGGACTGGCTGGACATTGGTCAGCAGGTGCTGAGCAATTGTGCTGTGCATGACTTGTCTCTCTTGTGCTTTATTCCTCTCTTTTCTGTCTCCCTTTCTGTCTCCCTTTTCATCATCACGACTATTATTTTAATATTTTACTTCAGTTATTAAACGTCTCAACGTTCAGGTTTTACCTTTTTACTGATTCTCCTCCCCTGTTCCACGGGGTTGGGGGAGGAGTGAGGGAATGCCTATGTGGCGCTTAGTTGCCAACTGGGGTTAAACTGTTACCAGTCCTTTTTTGTCACCCATTGTGAGCCTGACTGGGAGTGTGTGGCTAAAGCACCCCACTGTGACTGGCCTGAAGGCTTCGTGAATCCTTGGCATATACTGTCTCAGGAGAGGGGATTTCAAGGACCCCAAATGGTACTGGTGGCTGTTCAGGGGGCAGAGGAAGTTAAGCAGCTGCCTGCTTTACCTGGTCTCTTGGAGGACCCTTCTGTTATGGGTTGCTGAAGGTCAAAGAACAGCTGCTGATCAGTACCACAATGTTGCGCTGGTGGCAGCATCGCACTAAGCGAGCCTCTGATTCAACTGAAGAGTCAAGGAGTGATCAGCAAGACCTGCTCACACCTTAATAGCTCCATGTGGTCAGTGTGAAAGTATAAAGGAGAGTGGAGGCTAACAGTGGACTATTATGGTCTGAATGAAGTCACACCTTGGCTGAATGGTGATGTACTGGACAAGCTGGAACTCCAATATGAACTGGAGTCAAAGGCCACCAAGTGGTTTGCCACAATTGATGTTGCCAATGCATGTCTCTCAATCCCTTTGGCAGGCCACAATTTGCTTTCACTTGGATGTCCAGTACACCTGGAATTGACTGCCCCAGATGTGGAAACACAGCCCTCTCATCTGCCATGGACTGGTCCAGACTGGAGTAGGGTAAAGCTCTGGAACACCCTGCAGTACATTGATTGTACAATCATGTGGGGCAATACAGCAGCAGAAGTTTTTGAGAAAGGGAACAAAGTAGTCCAAATCCTTCTGAAAGCTGATTTTGTCATAAAACAAAGTGAGGTCAAGGGACCTGCATGGGAGATTCAATATTTAGGACTAAAATGGATGGTGGGAGATCCCAATGTGTGTAGTCAACAAAACAGCAGCCATGTCTCCACCAGCTAGTAAGAAACAAGCTTTCTTACACATTGTGGTTTTTTGGAGAATGCACATTTCAAATTGCAGTCTGATTGTAAGCCATCTGTATCAGGTGAAGAAGAATTATTTCAAATAGGGCCCTGAGCAACAACAAGCTTTTGAACAAATCAAATAGAACATAATTCACTCAGTAGCCCTTGGGGCAATCTGGGCAGGGCAAGATGTAAAAATGTGCTCTATGCTGCAGCCAGGGCGAATGGCCCTACCTGCAGGTCCTGGCAAAAAGCACCAGGGGAGACTCGAGTCAGCCCCTAGGCTTTTGGAATTGGGGAGATAGAGGATCAGAGGCCCGCTATATATACTCCAGCTGGAAAAGAGATACTGACAGCTAATCAAGGGGCTCGAGCCACTTTGGAAGTGGTTGGTGCCGAAGCACAAGCTCCTCCTGGCACCCTGACTGCCAGTGCTGGTCTGGGTGTTCAGTGGGAAGGCCTTCTCTACACATTATGCACCTGACGCTACATGGGTTAAGTGGGTTGCAATCATCACACAGTGAGTTCATATATGAAATCCCAGTTGTCCAGGAGTCCCAGAAGTGATCATGGTCTGGCCAGAAGACAAAGATTTCAGAATGCCACCAGAAAAGGAGATAACGTGCTGAAGAGGCACATGTTAATATAATAAACATGTTAGTAAAATGAACTACCAGGAAATGAGATGTAATGTACCTTGTTTATTGATGGGTCCCGCTGTATTATAGGAAAGCATCAGAGATGACAGAACGTCATTCCCAGTATATGAAGTGGTGGGAGCTGGCTGGAAGGGGTTGATCACTGCTTGAGGACTAGCTGGGCATTGATCAGTGGATGGTGAAACAGTTGTATTGTCTTTCTTGAACTTCATTCCTCTCTCTTTGTTATTTTTTTCCCATTACAATGATAACAATAATTACAATATTTTATTTCAGTTATTAAACTGCTCTTATCCCACAGGTTTTACCTTTTTCTGATTCTCTTCCCCATCTCACTGGGGGTCTGGGGAGGGAGGAGTGAGTGAGCAGTTCTCTGGTATTTAGTTGCCAGCTGGGATAAAACCATGGTACTTGTACTTTCTAATGTTTATAATTCTGTAGGTAGGTCTTGTGGATTTTTGGATTTCTGCTTGTATTACAAGGGCAAAAGTATTGCAATGGAAGACTGGTCAGAAATATTTTCTTTCCCTTGGCAGTTTAGAACATAACAGAAGTCAGAAGAATTTTATATGTTTTATGTGGATGAAACTGGGATTTAGTTTTTCAGCAGGGATGTTTTGTAGGTGTTGAATCAGACTTACCACATCTGTGGAATGTGGCAGTTATCACAGCTTTTTGTTTCAATTAAACTTAAGAGTGTTTAATATTAAATATAACCAAATGTCTTTTTTATTTTAGGAGGCTGAATATGGTGGACATGATCAGATTGATTTATACGATGATGTAATTTCTCCATCTGCAAATAATGGAGATGCCCCAGAGGATCGTGATTACATGGATTCTCTCCCACCATCTGTTGGGGATGATGTAGGTAAAGGAGCTGCACCGAATGTTGTCTATACATATACTGGAAAGAGAATTGCCTTGTACATTGGAAATCTTACTTGGGTAAGTGTGTCGCTGCTATTTAGTTGTAGACAGAAGTTTTAATTATGGACAGTAACTATTTGTACTTTTTTTTTTTGCTTTACAATGTTTTGTATGAAATATTATGAGTACAAAAAAGCAGGTGGTTTTGTTTTTGTTATTGGTTTGGGTTTTCTTTTTATTTATAGTTGTGGTTTTTTATCCTTTTACCTGAAATTTAGTGATCGTGTTTGGAGCTGTCCTGATGTCTTAAAAATCGAGCAAGTCTTCAGTAAATATAAACTTTAAAGTTTCTGTCATGTTTTAAGTGTTATGAAGGGGTATTTGTTCTACTATTTTAAGTTTTCCAGAGAACTAAAGGGAAGAAGACAATGAGTTTAAAATATGAAATACTTTATGCCTGTCGATGCCTTGAAGTTACTGAACAAATCCAAGTTTTAGTAAACTCTTACTGAAGGTTTTAGTTTAAAAGGAGGGGGAAAGTTCTCTGGGATTTTCTTGAAATTACTTTTCACGTTTTGCTGCGGGCTTTTTCCACTGGCAGTGACTCTTATAACATGACTGTTTTCAAGTAGTTGTCTTGAGGCTTATTTATTCCACCTAGGAGTACAGGTTTACAATAACTCGCTGAACTGCAGTCGCCAATATGACAATTACCTTTGTGAGCATTAAAGCATTTTAAAATCAATTGCAGTGAAGCAAACAAAGTGCAAGAGCTGATCAGTAGCTGAATTAAGTGGAGCTTTTATCTGTTCACATGAAATCAAATTCTTCCAGGTCCACACATGCAAAATTCTCTCCTTTTTTTACCTTTCTGATTAATTTCTTACTAGTGCTAAACTTGAAAAAGAATGGGTGTTCTTTTCATTAGTTATTTCAATATTTCAGGAGCTAATAGGTAAGTAAAGGAGCTGTTGCCCTAACAGTTGTCCCATTGTGAAGTACATGAATGGAATCGGTAAAATCCGCATGAATTAGCTGAACTTGTCCAAGTCAAATGTCTGAATTTCTAAAGCAGCTAGGGCAATGTTCAGCAATTTGTACCTGTTACTTTTTGGCTTTACAAATTGAATTATTCACAGAAAATGCATTTATTTAGTGTTGCTATTGTGTTTTCTTTGTGTTTAGCTTTCAGGAAAATAATTTGAATTTTTAAAAGAAGCTTTGATTTGAGGGGGACAGGATAAGTAGTTCAGAACCTTGAAAGCCTGTCTTGCACTTCTCATATGAAATTTAAAGGACTGATGGAGTTACAGAAGTAGGAAGAAAACCATAAATATTAGTGTATTTATGTATCTTTGGATATGAGTGAAATTGTTAAACATTACATAGTAATTAATAGGAAATTACAGCAAGTTGGTTTGGTTAAGTGGAAGCAGGTGTTTCTCACCATAGTTTTATGTACTAGTTTCCATTCTTTTGTCTGTAGATCTTGCTATTTTTATGCAAATAGTATGTAGTTCACTAAACTCTCGCTAGTCAAAGCCCTCACAAGCAGTGCCTGGTTAATAAGATTTAAACTTGTTATTTGTGTGTAAATAATAAGAGGGAGAAGATACAGATTGGGTGTGGGAAAAGTAGCAGTATTTCAATACTATTATATTAAATACTCTTTCATTAGCCCAGTTTAAGCACTTTCAGAAGACAAAAGTTACTCAGTTACAAACTTCTGGCATGCTGTAACTGGTATGCTGTGTGAATGGGATTGATGCAATGTAGCATATGAGGAAGCATGTATATTGAAAAATCGATTTTCTGAGAACTGTAAAATAAAAATGACTACTCTGCAAAGGTCAGACTATATAGACAACTGAATAAAATATTCTTCTGGATCAATTTCACACACACACACAAAAATCTGTGGAAAACTTGGTTGCCTTTTGCCTGGTGTTTTAGATAAGCTTTTATACTTGAATATTAAAAATATTTTTCAGTGGACAACGGATGAAGACTTGACTGAAGCAGTTCATTCACTGGGGGTAAATGATATTTTGGAGATAAAATTTTTTGAAAATCGTGCTAATGGCCAGTCTAAAGGGTAAGAACTTGTCATTTGTTTTTTCTGTATGTGTACATGGACTGAAGTTTGGGAGTGTGAAAATAGGGAAGGAGATCTCAATTTTCATAGCTATCCATGAACTGATAATCTTTGCTTATTGATCCAGCAATGATTGGACATATAATTTCATACTAATGACTTAAGTTTCAGGCAGAAATTTTTATTATGGTGTTGTGCATCTCATTATTTTGTGAGTTAAAGCTTGTTGGCTGTCCTCATTAAGACCATTCCTTGATTTCTGTTAGTGTGATAGTGATAGTTGTTGTTTCTCATAATGTAAATACTACTCTCCCAATCTTCATGATTAAATCTTTATTTACGTCTTTATTTTCCATTAGCTATTGAGAGTGCTTGAGCCCATTTTAGAGTGTCAACCTAAACTTCATTGCATAAATGTGCCTTTCTGTCTCCTTGGTAGTAATGAGCACACAGTCTATGCTTAATAATAACTTGGTCGTATGGATTCACGATGTGGTGTATTGATATTGTACCAAAAAGCTGCCTTTATTGTGATATACTTTGATGCATGTTATACTTGCCCTTTTGTTTTCTTCTTTAATGTCCTCGAATAAGTTGTTTTATCTGTTTTGAAAACAAGACTAAGGCCCGTGAGACCGTTTCTGTATCTGGTTTTCAATTATTCTTTTGCTTACTTTGTGTAATCTTTTTCATGAGGCATCAGGATGTCCAGAAAATGGAAAAATTATGGTGTAACTTTTTTGGTTTCCTTTCAGATTTGCCCTTGTGGGTGTGGGATCAGAAGCATCCTCCAAAAAGTTGATGGATTTGTTGCCTAAAAGAGAATTGCATGGGCAGAATCCTGTTGTAACTCCATGTAACAAACAATTTCTGAGTCAATTTGAAATGCAGTCAAGGAAAAGTAAGCTTTTCTTATGTGGTGTCTTGGAAAAGCAGAAAAAGTAGTATGGCAGGGTTTTTTTCTCAGCATATGATAACTTCTACACAGTTTAAAATAGCTATATAAAATACTTGAGTCCAGTTGCATCTTTGTTTAAAGAAATCACTTAATACACTAAAGAGCTGCTGCACTCTGAAAAAAGGTTGCAGCTTTGTGCAATTCTTGTCTTAACAGCTGGAGATGCTTTTTCAATTTCTTGTAAGTGGATGTAATTTTTTAAAAAAACACAAGTGCATTTAGATTAACATTTGTAGACAAACTGGACTAAATTCTAAAGTCTGGACCGTCTGTGTTTATGACAGAATGGGGAAGAGATGTTCTGTGTTGTACTTCAGCACCATGTCTTGTGGTTCCCAGTCCTGACAATTTGTGGCCTTGGGCTGCACTGAAGGAAGGACTGGCAGTGTCTCCAGGTGCTCTTCTGTTAGTATGGGGCGTAGTGTAGCACTGCCATATTTTAGCAAAGCACGTTTTCCTCCCCAGGTGCATTGGGTTTGGGTACAAGGAACAAGTTAGTGCTCATAGGGTCGTGCTTTAGGGCTGCATAAAACTTTAGACAAAGTGTTAAAATTCTTGATGCTATTTTCATGTAATGACACTTCTGCTTCTCTGTCACAGCCACACAGTCTGGCCAGATGTCTGGGGAAGGTAAAGCTGGTCCCCCAGGAGGAAGCTCAAGAGCAGCATTTCCACCTAGTAACAGAGGTCGAGGGCGTTTTCCAGGTGCCATTCCAGGTGGAGACAGATTCCCTGGACCGGCAGGGCCAGGAGGGCCACCACCACCTTTCCCAGGTAAAATTATTCATAGATGGAGTTTCAGTTTTATTTGTGTTTTCTTGTTTTAATGTGGCATGCTTATTTGGGAAATGATAAAGATCAAGGCAATTTAGTAATGAGCCATAATCAGTGTTCATAGCTAAATTGTAGGATTTGACTGTTTCTTTGTTAGTATTCAACAGAGAGTTGTACTTACTAAATTCAATAGCAAGACAACATTTTTAGATGTATTCTTTATACTGTGTCAATATACGTATTTTTTAAGAATGATAAAATTAGATCATGTTAGCAAGTAGGTTTGGCTTTAGAGCAGTGTAGTTCAGATTTTTTGATTTGCTGTATGGGGTGAGAATGCCTGTGTTGCAGATGGTAAAGTAACTAATTTTCTCATTGTATAACAAGTTTGCACATGATCAAAAATTCAGCTTTGATTCATGTCCACTGACAGGTCAGTTAGTTGGCACTTAAAATGCCAGAAATTTGGAGAGGAAGTGTTCATGTTTAGTCAGTTATCTGATATGGAAGAAACGTGCTAAACAATTAGGTTTGCATTTCAGTGAAGTTCTTTTTCCAACTGAAGTATTTTTTAGTAAATGCCATTCAGTAGTAGATTGTCTATCAGCAGTCAAAGGGACATGGTCAAATTGAAAGACCACTAGTGGGAACGTGAAAGTGGCTTTGGATACTACATTTATATTGCCTTCTCCAATATAGCTTTTCCCATATTTTTAATATATATTGTATCTTAAGCCCCATATGAAGGATTAGCTGCAGGTTTAAGTAGGATGCAAGGTTTTTTAGCTTTTGTAAGCTTTTGGGGGTTTTGGTAACAAAAGCAGGTTGTGAGTCGGGGTGGGTGGGGGATAGTTGTCAGTTTTCAGGATAATGTTATTCTCTTTAGATATCTGTATGTATTGATACTAGGCATCTAGAGATAAGTTAAAAATTTTCCAAGCTACGGGACCCAAAGTGTCTTGTATATGTTTGCAATGTTCAGTGAGGGTTGCTTATGGTTTTTTGTTGTTGTTTTTAAGAATAAAAAAAAAGCAAGAGTGTTGAAGTATTTTATTTCTTTGTATTTATTCACTCAATTTTGTTTGTTTGTTTTTATTTTTATTTTTTATTTCCTTATTTTAGCTGGACAAACTCCCCCACGTCCACCTTTAGGTCCTCCTGGCCCACCAGGCCCACCAGGCCCTCCACCTCCTGGTCAGGTCCTCCCACCTCCATTAGCTGGACCTCCTAATCGTGGTGACCGTCCACCACCACCAGTTCTGTTTCCAGGACAGCCTTTTGGTCAGCCTCCACTCGGGCCACTTCCTCCAGGCCCTCCACCACCTGTTCCAGGCTATGGGCCACCACCAGGTCCACCACCACCTCAGCAGGGTCCACCTCCACCTCCGGGTCCATTTCCCCCTCGTCCGCCTGGCCCTCTTGGGCCACCCCTGACTCTTGCTCCTCCTCCACATCTCCCTGGGCCACCTCCAGGTGCTCCACCACCAGCACCACATGTGAATCCAGCTTTCTTCCCCCCACCTGCCAATAGTGGCATACCTACTTCAGACAGCCGTGGCCCGCCTCCGACAGATCCGTATGGCCGACCTCCACCGTATGACAGAGGTGACTATGGGCCACCTGGAAGGTGAGTTCTTTTGGTCTAATGTGCTTGGGTAGCAGATTTTACTCCTCCTGTAGGAAGCATTTGGTTTTTCCCTTTTAATGCAAATGTTAGAAGAAGCAATTAGAAGTAGGGCCAGAAGGGATCCCAACAGCCTTGCAGTTTGCCCCCTTTAACTTCTCCAGGGAAATATATCTGAGAAACATGTTTGCAGCAGTAAGAAAATCCTGAAATGCAACACCAGTAATCTCACTTTCCCTTTTCAGCTCTGAACTGTTTGTGTTCACTGTATTTGGCAGTGTCATCATTCCTTGTGTTCTACATGTAAACTTATATATATCACTTCTGATGCAGCAGCTTCTGGTTGTGCTTCTGTCTTAACTTGAAATTCTGACCTTTACCTGTATCATCATGCTTTGCAGGCTGCCTTTTGAGAATGCTCTGGAGTTCCTTTTCAAATATGTGTATATGTTGAGGTCATGCCAAGCTCTTACCATTTTCATCTTTCAGTAGCATTGCTTGTCCCCTTTTTTCTTCAGGATTCAATTAAAAGTTAGTGTTTGTCTCAAAAGCCAGGTGTGAATTTACTGCAAAACTTTTATCTTCCTGTCCTGTCAAGATGTTTCTGCTCATTTGGTGCAATCTTGCTGTGTTTGTAGCGGTGGCTTTTCCTATGGTTAATCCCATATGGGACAGAGTTTTTAAATCTCTGACTCAATTTGTCAAGTGTTTCTCATTTTGTTTGAAACATCTTTTTCATCTGTGATTTCAAGTATTACTGTCTTGCTGCTGTTTCTTAATTTTCACCGTATTTGTATTTGGCACAGAAAATTTTTATATAAATTGTAAGAAAGACGCTTTTTACAGTTAGATTTGAATTTTTTGGTAGTAATTTTACTGCTAGCATGAGACACACTTCTCTGGCTTAAAATGCTTTGCTTTGATTCTTTTATCACAAAGTTTAAAAAACCCCAAGCATTTGTACATACTATGTTCATACAGAAAAACTTTTGAAATTCAAGCATTTGGCTTAATTGCCTGAAATATAAGAAGACTATAAGGTGTTGGGTGTTTTTGATGGACAAAATCAAGGTTGTCTGCAGTTTATAGAATGTTTGGGGAGGGAAGGAGTGGGAATAGGACAGTATAACTTACTGTCCAGTGTTTTCATTAATAATGTTAAAGCTATCATCCATAACTATTTAAATTGTCATTAATTATATATCATAGGCGTTTCACTGGAAATAACATGTCCATAAGAGAAAAATTACATATTCCATTCTATGGGAGGCACACGAAAAATAATACTCAAAACTCAGGGAGGTATGAATTTTTAGACATTTCCTCTTATGCTAAACTGGCTATAGGATCTTGTTCCACTTCTTGCAATTAAGAGGATAGCATTGCTTATTATTCTGCATTTTCTTTCTACCAGAAGAACTAACACTGTTCTAGAAATATCAAGCAGTGGGCCAGTTTGACAGTCTCAGCATTTGTCTCTAACATATTTGTCCAAATTCTCTATACGACACAGAGACTGGCTAATAGGACACTGCAAAACTTATGGGAAAATTTAGGTTTACTTCTGTGACTTTGTAAACCCTGTATAGGTAGCTGATAATTAAAGTGTAATGAGTATGAGGATTTTGCTTTATTGCTTCCTCCTTATTGTGACTAGTTTGGAGATTAAATTGGAGCACCTTGAACTTGACCAGAAATTAAAAAAAAAATAAAAAATTGTTGTAAAATGTTGACATAGCATTCAGAAAATTGAGTGTTTTAAAGATGATAACTGTATTTGTTTTTCAAAAGTTACAGCGTTCTGGTCTTAGTTGAGATCTGGGAAACAGGATCATATAGTTCTGATTCCAGTATTGTTATAAAAATTATCTCTAATTTTGCTCAAACTTGCATTGCCTATGTACATGTATTTCCACATTCATTCAATTGGGAATATCCATTTACATACCTTAAATAATTTTATGAAAATTGTAAATATTTGTAGAGCACAATGTTAAGTGCTGCTGAATGTTTGAGATAGGTGGGATGAACAAAAAATAAGTCTATTTATATAGCAATGTATTAATTGTATTTTGGGGTTTTTTTGTTTGGGTTTTTTTTTTTTTTAGCTTTCAGGATTTTATACTGTAACAATGGTCCTTAACAAAAACCAAACCCAAACCCAGATCCTGCTTTCTTTTCTGTTTGTCACTGCTTAAAATTGCAAACTTGGATTGTTGAAATTGCAATGATAGCTTCTAAAGTTCTCCTTAACCTTTTAAATACTAGTTTTATTGCTTGCAGAGAAATGGATGCTGCAAGGACACCTCTAAGTGAAGCAGAATTTGAAGAAATCATGAATAGAAATAGGGCGATCTCAAGCAGTGCCATTTCAAGAGCTGTATCAGATGCCAGTGCTGGTTAGTAAAACTCAGTATGTTTGCTATTCTCAACTGAAAAGAATTTGTAGGGTTCTCTTATTAGGAATCTGGAAGGCCTGAAGCCACATTTTCCTAATAGGATGCTGAATTTAGGTACATCTTATGACTGATTTTGTGCTGTGCTTCAGTTAGTTTCTGAGAATGCCTTCTGAGTACTGATCTGGACAGTATTTTAATATTTGGCTCTACGGTAAATAGTCTAGATGGCTGTTGAAGAGAAGATGCTCAAAATGGTAATGCTGTTACAGATAAAAATCTGTTTTAATTTGCATAGTTTTCTGATCCTGATCTTACATTATTTTCAGGGGACTATGGAAGTGCTATAGAGACCTTGGTAACTGCAATTTCCTTAATTAAACAGTCCAAAGTATCTGCAGATGATCGCTGTAAAGTACTTATTAGTTCTCTTCAGGACTGCCTTCATGGAATTGAGTCCAAGTCTTATGGTTCTGGATCCAGGTAAAACTTTCCTCTTCCATCTGCTCTTCCTTATAAAAGAGAAGGTGTAGTGCAGGACTAGTTCACAGAGAAGAAACTGAAACTCAGTCATGTAAGAAGCTTAGTGATTTGCTGAGTTGCACAGGAAAGGTGTGAAAGAACCAAGTAAGTGTTTTCTGAACTTAGAAAAGGTGCCTTTTAACTAGCCCTCATCTCAAAATGGATCTGACTAGCTTAAACTTAACTCTCAGGTTTTTTTAGTGGGTTTGGCACATACTTTCTTTACATAGATTAGCAGCCATGCTGTAGTGATCGTTTGAGTTATGGTACCTTTCCCCCAGCTGATTTCAGTCATCCTCCATTCTGAGCACATGCTTTCTGACCTTGCTAGATTAGAAAGTGGGTGCCCCTTACTACCTGTAACTGAGTTCTTAGCCACCACTGTTTATATCAGCTATCTTTAATGTTAAATACAAAACCTTAACTGCTTCACAATGAGCAGATATTTTTCTCATACCTGTTTTTGGTCAAATTCATACTCACAGCAGAGTATTAAGGGTGGTATGGGGATGACTAGTGTTTTGAAGAAAAATTTAATGAAGTAATTTCTTTTAGAAGACGTGAACGATCCAGAGAGAGGGACCACAGTAGGTCACGAGAAAAAAGTAGGCGCCACAAATCACGTAGTAGAGATCGTCATGATGACTATTATCGGGAAAGAAGCCGTGAAAGAGAGAGGCATCGTGATCGCGACAGAGATCGCGACAGAGAACGAGACAGAGAGAGAGAATACCGTCACCGTTAAAGAAGGTGAGCATTTGTTTCATATTCTTGAACTTTGCTGTTTCTGACTTACTAAAAGTAACCACTGTAGGTTTGGGATTAATTACACCATTGATGTCTGCATTTAAATGATCCTGCAGTATGTACTGAATCACTTTCTTCTTGCAGCACCTGACATGAACGTAGGTGAGTAACAACAGGTAACTGGTCTTGGGAGGGAGGAAGTCTTTGTGCAATTATCTTCTGCATTCTGCATGCCACTTGTTTTATTTTAGCTGGTAGTTCCCAGGTTTTATGAAATGCTGTTGAACCAGTTCTTAAAAAAGCAGTAAGCCAGACTGTTCTCTTTGTAATCTTAGAAGGTTACATGAAATTTATGGGTTTATTTCTTGGTTGTATTTAAAAATACTAATTTCGTATTTAAAGCTCTACTTGTGTAAGGACTGCAGCATTTAGCCCTTTATAGATCGTGTGTGGATTATTTCAGGGTACATACAGTTGTTGTCCTTGCACAAGTATGGTGTTGATTTTTGGGGTTTTGGTATTTGTGGGGTTTGTTGTTTTGTTTTGTGTTGTTTTTCTTTTGTTTTTTTTCCTGGTGAGTTTTAGTCAAATTCAGGAAATATAGCTGGATTTTGCTCTTTATTTTATGACATGTGACCTGTCAGTATCTTCTGCCTTCTAGATAAATTCGGGTGTTAACCTTCAGTAAAATTTATGATCAGTTGTTCCCCACCACTCTAATTTTTCAGTCCGATAGTAAAGTCATTTTCTGAAGACCAGTAAAAATGTATGACATGAGGATTGATTCTTTTCTGGTTGTTCACAAACTAATGTCTTCTTTTATTTCATATATCTGAAGTCCTGCATGCATCAGATGTCTAGACAGCTGGAGTAGCATGCTAAGCAATGCTTTTATTTTATTGTATTTTTTAAAATACATAGAAATATTTACATTACATAATGTATCATTTTGGGGATTGGGAATTGACGCTACCCATGATTCCTTATATCTGGCAACTGGGGGAAAAATCCTACCTAATAGTTACTCTGTAGGGATGTTTTCCCTTTTTAGAAGAACTTCCCACTATGTCTGCACTGAAATTGAAGCTTGCAGACTGCCTGTCTGCCCAGCTTCCATTTCTTATATTTAACCTCAGATTTAGTTTCCAGATTTGCATGTGTTATTTATTCATGGAAGTTCATTTACAGAAGTTATAGAGCAAAACTTTTTAGAAATCATATAAAATGTAGTATACTCCTAAGTAAAAATACAATTTTGTATGACTTAAATGTCAGTTTTTCAGTCAGACTTTTGTGTCACTGTCTGACTCCTTTGGGAGAGAATGAATTCAGATGCTGAATGCTGTAGTGTGTTGACAATTAAGTGGGGTGTTGTCTTGAGTTCACATACTAACAGGACACACAAAGAAGTAACCAACCTAGAGAAGGGGAATCAAAGGCTTAAATAGGAAGGTGAAACATGGCAAATGAAAAAAACTTGGCAGTATATTTCTGTTAATGCCACTTTTTGCCATTAAAAGATGGATTGGTAGAAATATCTCTGAAATTTAATAAAAATAGTAACTGTAGTTTTTAATAACGTAAAAATACAGATATAACAAAAGTAAATGTAGTTTCTTTTATTGAACTGGATTTCTACCTTTTATAATAACTGCATATTTTTGATACTTGCAAATACTTCTTACTAATAAAGGTAACCATTGAGCTGAGTAATTGATGGATTTCCAGAGTATTTCCCTTCTGGTGGAGATGAGGAAGCCATACTAAAAATTGTTAATAGCCTGGAATTTAAGATAATTTTTTTAACCCTTGGCATACTTTATTAATCTAACTTTAATTTTTGTGTATTTAGTGTTGTGCATGTAGATATGGACTTACTGTGCCAAGTACAGATTCCCTACCGTGTTACTCCAAGAAAACATACCAAACAGCGTTAGGTTGCATTTTATAATTTCCAAAGAACAATTTTAAAATGAGGCTGTGGTTTCAGTCTCAGTTCAGGTGGATTTATATTTGCAATATCCCTCAGCTTTGTTGTATGGTGGGACTTCTCTTTTCTTTCAGAGGGGTGTGTTGGTAAGATTCCCTTGTGTGAAGAAAATAGGTCCTAAGAACTTGATTTAAAGGGCCAATTTAGTATACTACATGAAAATGAAAGCATTTGGTATTTTTTTTAAAGTTGTAAACATTTTGTCTTGTTGCTGTCTTAATGAAGAAGAGCTTTATTGAGTTTTGTTTTTATATATTTATACACCCACACATATAAAAGAAATATAGTTCTCTCCTGGTTTGTATGTTTCATTTTCACTAAGATGTATGTTGCCATACATTTTTTGTTTCATTTTTTGCATTGAATAATATTCATAAGCGGATTTAACACTCAGTCATTCAATAAATATCAACAGTGCTGAAAAGAGTTATTTCCCATATTTACTGTGTTTTGCCAGACAACATGAAGTTGCCTCTGTGCCTGCAGCCTATGAATGGCACCTATACTTCTAATTGTGTACCTATAGTCATAACTGTGATACTGTACTGGCATTTTTTCCAAAGTGTTACACCTCTAGTTTAGCAGGATTTTAAAGGTCCAATGTGAACATTTTTGTAAACAGTGAAATTCGGTTTGTACTGTATTACATTTATAGAGATGGGTTAAATTGGAATAACTTACAAAATGTGTTTATAGCTATAAAATTCTATAAAAAGTTTAGTTGTACCATAGCAAGTGTTTACACTTCTGTTTGTACACTTCATGATTTCAAATTAAATTCTTGCAAGATTTTTGTGCCTTCACTTGAGTAAGGCTTCATGTACATTGATAATCCATTCATCTTAATTACTATAAGCTGAATGTTTCCCTGAAACATCTTGTCTTTGCATATAGAAAGCGTATATATGTAAAAGAGAATAATAGATTTAACACAAATGTTTAACCTGTATTAGTCAAAAAGACTAAGAACCCAGTAGAATGACGTTTAGAAGGATTAACACCAAAATTCATGTGTACAAACAGAATAGTAATGTAACTTCATCAGCATGAGTCCTGACTTTTTTTAGGCAGAATTTTTTTTTTATTTAATTGATACTCACTGATGTATTTCTAGCTGATACATTGTCCCAATCTTAATCTGTCTGAATTTCTATAACTGCTGAATGTTAAATTTTTCATTTTATGTTTTTGTTATTGGGTTGATTGATGATTTCCTATTTAAACTGGATTTGGATTGAATTGCAAAGACAAAACCACAACATTGTAACAGTTGATATGTATGTAGACTTTGTACTCCATATTTCATGTTTATTCTCTGATTTTTCTGCTCTCAAACCACTGTAAGCAAAATAATTTGATGTCAGAGGCTCATATGCTTCTTCAGAAACTGCTCTCAGTTCTCTCTGAAGTAGTTTCAGCTTTGGAGTGATCCAAGAAGTAACATGGTTGGAATTTTTTTGGCGTCAGTAGGATGGGAAATGGTACCGATAGTTTACGTAGTATTCATTATATTTTTGCTTCTATAAGCAGGAATAGTCCTGTAACAGTGTGTCAGCAACCCCTTCAAGATCAAGTGAAGTATGAAATTAGCCTTTTAAGAAACCTTGTAAATGCATAGGAAAATGCCTATTTTTTATCAGCTATTTTAATAATAAGATTCTAGTTAATATTAAGTGTATTGTGTGGTAGCATTGTTCAAGACCTGGGTATACATACCTGTCTAGAATTATATCAGATCTAAATATTATTTACCTAATCTCTCTTTTTTTAAAATGTGTTTTTGAGGAAGCACGTATGTGGAGCTGGCACCATTCTTTTGCATTTAGGGTTCATCAGACGCTTTGTGCGTCTGATTCAGTATTTGGAATCCAGCATAGAGCAAGCAGTGCCACTGCTTTATGTGCTTCTTAAAGCCTATTTTATCACTACTCTGGTGCTTTACAGAAACATCAGTTGTTTCTTAATATTTGGTGATTTATCTCATTTTCTTGAGGGTGAAATGATGATTTAAAAAATGAAATTAGTGTCTTATGCTACTTATTTTCAAAAGCATAACTTTTACTGCTTTTTTTTCCCATGACTATGTTGCTGTAATTTTATCGACTTCTGAGGTGTCTTTAGACACACATATACTTTTGTGTTTCCCATATCCTGTGCTTTTTTATTTGTGAAATCATTAGTTTTGACAAATTTAGTCTGTGTGAAAGTTCTCCAAAAGCTTTTAGCCTTCATAACATATGAAACAAAGAAATGAAAATGTTGCTTTGATGCAGTGTTCTCCAAAGAATGAATGAATTCATATTTTTCCTTTTGCTCATTGTGGTTTGAGAACTATGATTTCTTACCAAAAAAAAAAAAGAGACACAAGAGAGATATCTTCATTTTTATGTTTTTCTGTGGCAGCCTGATCTACCTTTTTGTCTCTTTCATATATAAATGTGAATTTGACTTGACAATAATTCATATCTTTTTAATTTGTGAAGTAAGGATTGAATTTTCTGAACACACCTCAGTGCTCATCAGTTATTTCTGGTGAATAGACAGGCTGGGATAGTAGGAGAAAGATACACGATGAACGAAATTACTTTGGGAGGTTTTTCTTCACATGTAAAATTATTTATAAAATCATGAAATTGTTGTATTATACACTAAGATTGAACAAAGGTAGCAGGTAAGTACACGAATAATGGAGATGGGGCAATAGGCAGCAAATGTGAGAAGGTACTAGTGGTGGTAAAATAGTCTGTATGTGTATGATGAACAGAATCACGTATGTATCTTGGCTTACATGCAGAAAGACAAATAGAAAGTCAAGCTTGAAATTCCTTCCTTCTTACTGTGTTACAGCTAAAGCATCAGAGTATTTGATGTTTTGTGATGTTCTGGAATGTAGGTTAAATTAAAAGAAATTTTGGCTTTCAAGCTGATACTTTCTGTGGGATTTTTGGTTTGTGTATTTATGTATAGAATAAAATAAAGGAGAAATACATGAAGTATTTCTTAGAAGCTTTTAGGATATACTAACAAATGTATGTCATGCATTTTACTGAAATGTGAACATGTGAGATTGAAATTCAATCTCTGAAAATATCAGAAATTAAACTACTATAACAAAACTGGATGGGTGTTTGTGCATACAGCTTTAAAACTACCATAGAATCTTCACAATTTTAAAAGATATTTAAAGCTTTTATATGCTTATTTGGGTAATTGGAATTAAAGGGAAAAAAATCAGAGCTGCTACTGCAAGATGCTTTTGATATATATATTAGCAGTCTCTTGGGTTTTGTTGTAAGAGTGTGTCTTTGTGGGTAAAAAAAATGCTCAAGTTGCATCTTGCGTAAATACAAATATGTTTGGTCACTCAAGTTCTGGGATTTCATTTGTGAAATGTTCTGGCATAAACCCCTAACTCTTAAACCACAAAATACCTATTTAGCAGCTAAGTCTGAAATTTGGGTTTTATTGGTAGAAATGCTGAGAAACTGATTGCTGTGTGGTGTTAAATTGTACAAACCTAACACATGCTGGGGACAGATAGCTTATATATGAGCTTAAGGAAGGCAGAAAACAGTACTGCCATGAAATACTGACTAGGGATTTAATTACATTTTTTAAAGTTATTTGTTGCTTCAATATTCTACTTGCTTGTAAAATACTGAAAAGGGCTGAGCATGAAGGTATAATCCATACAGATTTATTTCTTCTTTTTGGAACCACATGGGTTTCCAGTTTTGCCAAGATATAGTGGCAGAATACTTGGAACCAAAATGTACACCACTTTGGATTTTAGTTGGTCATGTTTTTAAAAATGAAGGTTTAGTGTGATGCTGACCATCTTAAAAGCCCAATAATGAGAAACATTAATCCTAAGTTCATTTTATTGTGCATTCTTTAGAGTTCCTGTAGTTCCATAAGTACCCTTACAAATCTAACAAATTATTCCCAGGAAATTAAGCTTTCGTATTATAAATCATATATATGGTACTTTGGATCTGTTAACTGTCGCCACAGAAGTGATAAAGATCCATAATTTTGGCTGCAGCAATTGTATTATGAGAGTAGCAAATTCTGACATGCAGTCTCACAGCTGTCAGGTGCTTACTTTCTCCACTAGAAAACTGAGATTCTCTCCTGTCTGTCTGTGCCAACTTAGCTCACAACTCGGAATACGTTTTTCACGTGGAGCCAGCACTTTGTCACTTGCCTACTAATTAATGTCAAAACTACATAACACCTATGGAAATATTGGCCTCTGGGGAAGGAAATTGCCCAAAAGTTGATACATTCATGACTTGGGAACAAAGTCTGTGAATAAGAAATTTCAGTTGCTGCTTTGGATTTGCATTAGTTTTTTGTGTATAATGTAGTGTATAGAGCCTACTTGGTTATACTTTGGGATTTTTTTTCAAGTTATTATTAACAGTCACTTTGAGGAAAGGAAGAAAAAATGAGTACTTAGTTTTGAAATTATTATATTAGTAGAAGAATATTTGACAGCTGTGTACTGTTGCATGTTCATGAAATTGCTTCTCTAAATGTCTTGTTTTTCAAATAAACAATTTAATGTGTTGGGTTTTTTGACAATTTTATTTTAAGTATTTTGAAATTATTGAATGTTGAAATTGTGAACTATTAATGAAATTAACATAGCTAATTGTTTTGTAATGGAATTCAACTGAAATCCAGTGTATGGAATTATACCATCCCAAGTATTTTGTGAACTCTTACAGTAATTAACTCTGAATTGTGTGGTTCCTTAATTTGCCAAAATAGAGTAGGAAGTAGGGCTTGGGTTTTTAACTAGGGCAAGTAGGTGGCGAAACCTGCAAATCTGCATTGTATTATTTGACAAGTGGGTTCTTGTGCTTAAACTGCAAGCGTGTATTTTTAGATGTGAACCCCATCCAGCTTGCCACTAGTCTGAAAATTTTGATGATATTGGTATCAGCTTCTATGCACTTTTAAATGTTACTGAGCTGTGACCATACATTTCATTATACAATCAGCGCATTACTTTAAATGTCAAAGCAGCTTAAAACTTCTGTAAGTGGGCAGGTAAAAATGTAAAGGTCTAATTGTGGCAAAATTACATTAAATTCTTGTTCAGTTACTCTTGCAGAATGCATACTTTAGGAAATGTTCTATATAAATGTTGCCATCAGTCACAGGAGCAATAGCTATTTCTTTATCTTCAGTACTTTAACTGTATCATTTATATTCTTTCAACTTTGTTGTACAACAACATTGATCTTATTTTTTAACTGTTGTGTTAGAAAACAACACACAAACAAGTAGCTACTGCTTCTGGGTATTTAGTTTACGTTATGGTGAAGTAAATGCACGACTTGTGTATGTATAGATAAGCCAACAATTTTCTGTGCATTATGGGGACTAGCAAAATCTACATCACAAATTTTGACACATTACAGCTGAAGGAAGAGGAACAGCGTGCAAGACAAGATACATTCTTCAAGGAAAGATGCTTGTCCAGCAGTTTGCTTCATGTGATTGAACTGAGCCTGTAAGGATTCATGGATAAAATGAACAGGAATAGATCTGAATAAAGCAAATCTGCATACATGGTAACCAGTAGCTCTTTTACTTTTTTATGTTGCTTAACTGTTTTATTTGAGGGAAACCTGTGTGATTTAAACCTTATAGCTTTTGCAACTTTATTACTGGTTATATACATTTGGCAATTATAATGTGCAAGCAATTGGAAAAAGTCAAGTAAATGCTTGTTTTTATAGTAGTTTGTTCATGTTAAACTGTTCATATGATAATGTCTGTACACAGCACCACTGATTACAGTAGATGTAGTGTTGTAATAAACTGTTTAATGGGGCTGATGTGTAAAGCTGTTCAAGTTATTTGATGTTTACACCTCAGGGAAAGTCTTGTGTTCAGCAATATTTAAAGATAATGTTACAATGAAAACATTGATGCTGTCTTCAAAAACATTGCAATAGTTTTTGCATTTGCCTCAACCTAATCTTGCATTCAGCGAGTTAAACGTACTAATGTTGCGCTCTCACACTCAATTTTGATATGAAAATAGGTGGTTACATAAAACCTTTAATGCTATTTTGCTTTCTAGCAGTGTTTACCTAGGTGGCTTGTGAATTTGCTAATTGACACATAAAACTGTAAAAACTGCAGCTCTGTGTGTTCGGTTGTTTCGAGGAGAGATGGTCCCAGGTCTGTGATTTTTAGCATACTGAAAATTTTCTCTCATACAGCCTTGATCCTGATTGACACTACAATTAATATAAACTTAAACTGCCCATAATAAGGGGTAGAAAGGTTAGGTTTAAAAAAAACGAAGCAAAACCCTGCAGTTGTTTACAGTTTTATAGTAATAGTGCTTGTGTGTGTTCCCTCTCTATCCCCAAGGCCGTAGCAGTCTGTACATAGTTGTATATTAGAAATGTGCCAGAAGAAACAAGATGTTACCATTTTTATGACTTTATGGGTTTGGTATTTTCTTAGTACTTTGGGGTTTATTCACACATGCATATAAAAGAGAAGGTACACTTGTATGTCCTTGTTCACCAATGGGCAATATTTAAATGTCTTAGCCAAAAATGGCGCTGATTAAATTTGTCAGATGAGGTTTTGTAAATTTACCTAAAAACAAATTAATGGAGTGAAAGTTGGCTTCAAATTCAAGGATTTGTTTTAAATTTCATCAAGTGTGAAATGCAAGTGAATAGAAAGTTCATATAAGTTGCAAAAAGTTTCTGGCAGCCTTGTGCAAAGGCTCACTTTTAGTCTATTGTAAATTGTTGCATAATGGAACTCTTGGAATTTTCATGTATTTAAATTACTGCACTTATTGTTTTAAGTTTCAAGACCTCAGATGGCTTTAAGAGGCAACTCTTAGAAAACTCTTGATACCTTTTTTCTACCAATTTGGAAGATTTTACAGGCGACGTCAAATGTTTCCCTGTTCAGGAAAGCACTTCAGTCCATTTGAGTTTTCAGAGCATATAAAGCATGTGCTTACATTCCATAGGTTTCAAGGAATGTAAACATATGCTTTAAGGATCCTACTTGCATACGTGAGTGATTTTTATGCTTTGAGTTGGGACCAGTAGCTTGTGCAACTGCCTAAATTTTGCATAAGTCTGAAATGCTCTGATATTTTTGGCACCTGCTATTCAACCAGTTTTCCTGCAGCCAGGTTGATTCTGTTGGACTTGGCTACAGCTTCAGACTCTCCTCCCACTTTTTCTTTTTTTTTGGGTTTTTTTTTTCTTAAATTGTGTACCTCAGTTCCTCATGCATGGGATCACTCGTGTTTATTGAACTATTTGCTACTGAGAAGATATTTGACGTGTTTGTTTAATCCTGTTTGAAAATGAAAACTGCCTTTAAAAATTCTGTAAACCTGAAAGTTGTATCAAGTCATGAATCACTTCCTGCTTTTTTTGTGAATAGGTGTTGGTTACAAACAGTACTGTTGTAACTTTTTTTCTTTGCTTAAAAACACTGTTTACTACTGTGTGTAATAAGTTTAAGGAAGAAATAACCTGCCTGTAGCTGTTACGTGGGGAATAGCTAATACTGGAAAGGCAGCAGGTAAGTAATGTTCCGTTGCATAGATATATTAAATTTTAAAATAAAAAAAGTAACTTTACAAGCATTTCATGCAGGACCTGATATTTTACTCCACATTGAAACAGATTTAAGGAGACTGTTGCCCTTTTTATGTAGAGTGTAATTTCTCACTCACATGCGGATTTCCGTTGCTGGCAATGGAAATAGCAGGGAGGGAATAGCAGGGGGTAAATAACGTAAGTTACACCAAGTGATCATTGTGACTTGAGAGATGAGATCCCTGTATGAAGCCCATTATTTCTGCCTGTTCTCCAAATACTTAGTTTTAACTGATAAATGTACTGTGTTGCAATTTAGATAATATTCTCTTGTTACTGTGAGTTTCCTTTGTTAGATTTTTTCTTTATATAAGAAAAATGTACAGAAAAAAATCCAAAGACCCTGATAGACACCAAAAAGGAATATGCCTAGTGTACATCATGTATAACTGGATCTTTAGTAGAATTTGTACCGAGTTTTGGTTTATTAAATGTCCCTGGCAATTTCCTGTACATGCTCAGGAAATGGCAGTTTGGAAAATTGCTGACTGGTGTTGATGCCATGATGGCTACCGCTCTTCTCTTTGATATTCATTCAGTTCTATTTCATCTCCTTTTGCTGAAGGAAGGATGAAATAGTCTGTGAGGAAAGACTTTATTTCTTTCAAATATTGATTTTATAAATAACATTGAAAATACTATCTTAAGACTGTGTCCTTTAGCTTGAAAGACAAAATCAACAAGTAGTGACTTAGGAGTGGTGGTGCTATAGCAACAGCTGTTGTTTTATTGGTGGTTTGTTTTTTAGAAGTAGAGGGTTGTTTTTTTTTTAAAGTAAAATTTTTACTGGACTATATGTTTTGACAGGTCAAAAGTACTTCAGAAGAATACAGCATTGTGGAAACTGTACAGTCTTTTTTTCCCTCATTCCCTTTTTGCTTTCTGTGCCAATAATTTTTGTTCTGATTACATTTTGAAAAATGTTTTTCAGAACAACTTCAGATTTTTATTTACAGTATGGCTTATAAGCTTGGATAGCTGTTGTTTTTGTGTTAAGATATTTTTATTAAATTTAGACATTAGCGCTTTTTTTTTTTAATGGACAGAGTGCATTCTGGTTGTGTTCCTTTGAAATTGGTGAGGCTTAGTTTTTCTAACTATTTTTTTACCTGATTGTTTAGTTGCATACACAAGCCCTTGTAAATGTTTTCCTAGTTGTATGTGGATAATTGAAGATTTAATTGTTGTATATACTTGTCGTCTGTGTTTCTAGTAAAATACATGGCATTCTTTATAGAAATACTTAATTCCTGATTTTCTTTTCTTATCCACTTGCTCTCTTGTGTAAAGGTTAAAGAGACTTTGCTCCTATTTTTATTTATGGAATTTTATACATAGCCTGTTAAAGTTGTCTTTGGTTCTTGTGTAAACTGAGATACAGCCTTAAATTTCCTCATACAGTGCTCACTAAGATACTGTCAATCATGTAAATTCAAATATAAGACATGCATGTTTAAGACTGGTACTCTTCAAAGATCCAAGACACTAAATTGCTTCTGCATTGAAATATAAGCCCTTTGAGATTTTAGGGAAGGAGAGTGCAGGTCAGTGTTCATATACTTTAAGAAATTTGAATTCTTTCTAAAATAACAATTTTGACATAGGAAAGAAGCAACATGGATTCACTTAAGTATTTCATTTGGTAATTGACTGCATAGGGCTTGAACACAGTAGTTGCAGCATGCTAATGAATCATGATGTTTATGCAGAAGTACTGTCTCTTGCAATTATGATGCCTTGCAAATAATGTTTCAGACTGGTTTGGGGTGGGTGGGCTGTTGAGGTGGTTTTTTGGTTTTGTAGTTGTTTCTCCTTCACCTTTACCCCCCCCATTAAGGTCTGACATGCTGTATATTTTTAGATTCATTTCAGCTTTAGAGGATGAATTTACTAGGGAGCAGGGGAGCATAGGTTGTCAGTTTCATGTTCTTGGGGGATTTGTCTTCCCCCATATTGGACAAAGTACAACGAAGCTCCTCGTTCTATTTGTATACAATACGCTTGTTAGTTCCTGAACCCTTTCTATAGCCCCAGTGGTTGCAGTGCGTTCCGGGTTCTGGTATGACCTCTGCCTGTGCTTAAATCTTTTAGAACTTCTTTAGAAATACACTAGTTTTACTGAAGTCGATTAAAATAGTAAACAATATACCTTTGATCCCAATGGAATGGAGCATTTAAGTTGTAAAAATTCCCATCTATTTATACCATATAATGTGATTTTTACATAGTTTCAGTATACACTTTGGAGTATATTCAACTAATAGACTTTGGCCTCACCCTCTTGTACACAGTATTTTGTAATAGAAAATATTTTAAACTGTGCGTATTATTACATTATGAAACAGACATTCCTTGATCTTCAGATGTAAGAAAATGAGGAATGTGTGTGGTTTTATAAATACAAGTGATTGCAAATTCAGTTTCCTTACTACTGCAGTTGTCCTTTTTTAAAATAATAAAGAAAGGAAAAAAAAAGCCAAATGTTTTAAAGGTGAAATACATTCCTATTTGGTAAACCTTAATAGTTTTATGACTATTACCAGCACTGCTGACTTTCTAAACAAAAGGCTGTATTGTCTTCCTGTACCATTCCATTTCCTGGTTCCTGCTTTGCACAAGGATGTATGAGTGAACTATTCAAGAAATGGTTTCAAATACAGGAGGGGGGTTGTCGAAGCTGGAGTGCAGAATTGCAATGCAAAGTGTAAGGAAATGGATGCCTGTCAGAATGCCTGACTCCAAAGGATTTTATATATTATATAATAAACAGTTTACTGATGCCGGCAGGCCAAAGAGTCTGTTGAATACTGGAGTTTTTGGAGACCTGTATTTCTCCACAAGGTAAGATGGTATCCTAGCAAGTGTGGATTTTAATACATTTTCAGCAGAGGTACTTAATTAATCTGTAAGTTTAGGGATCATTTCATCTTTTTTAGATGTTATACTTGAAATATTGCACAACTTTTAGCTTTCATGGGTTTCTTTTTTTTCAGCCTTTAGGAGACTGTTAAGCAATTTGCTGTCCAACTTTTGTGTTGGTCTTAAACTGCAATAGTAGTTTACCTTGTATTGAAGAAATAAAGACCATTTTTATATTAAAAATACTTTTTTGTCTGTCTTCATTTCAGCTTGTCTAATGTCTTTGCACTTCTCATTAATGTCAGTCTTTTCAAATTTTCAAACATTAAAACTTAGACTGTGGACATTCTAACGAAGTTATAGCTAGATTCTGTAGTGCAATTATTTCTGAATCTAGAAATAGTTTTATTCATTGTTCTTGTCTTTATCTGGTCTTTGCAGAGTTTACAATCAGTGAGAAGTGCTGCAGACTTTCTTTTATGCCAGTCTTTTTTTTTTCTGTAAAATACAGTGGCCCACATGTAATGTGTTAACTGAAGGGGAAAAAGATAAGCATGTTGTGTAAAGTAATTTCAGTCTCTTAAAATTACATTTTCAGAATCAAGTATCAGTGTAGTAATGTTTGGAGCTGCGGGCTTGCTCTATAGGAAGCATTAAACCACTGATGATAAAACTTTATTTTTATTTTAATCTGGTTTCTTGAGTTGATGAAATCTGGCAATTAATCATTGCAAAGCATGTGTGTGTTAAACACAGCAGTTGTAAAACAGTTTTATGGCAGGTTGAACTCGTCAGCTCATCTCCTGCAAGCAGTTGGTTTGGTACCAATGACAGTGTCCATCCTTTGATGATTTAAAACTCCTTTTGGTACTGGGGTGTCATGGGCAAATGTTTTTGCTGTTAAAGCAGAGCTTTGTGTTACAGAAAACACACATCTGTATGTTACAGACAAAAAGCCATTAGCACTGCCATACTGTGCCATCCTAGTGGCGACCTTTTCATCATTTCTAATACTTGTCAAAATTCATTTACTCTGGCACAAAATGAGCTATATCCATTATACCGTCTTAGATTAATGGTACTATTTTGCAGTGCTGTCGGCTCCAGCTTTGGTCGGTGATGAGCCTCTAGCATTTGAAAGTGGCAAGATTATGTGAGAACACTGGTTTTCATTTGGGAAAAAAATTATTTTTATCGCTTCAAAAAGAAGTCTGAAATGTAATCTGATTGCCGTGGAAGAACATAACACTCGTGATTGTATTTAAACCTGATGAGCAGTGGTTCAGGTCTCTGTAGAGGAAACCAAATGCTCATTAGAAACTGAACCTGAATTTCTTCAGGTAGCGCTCCAAATGTGCAATAATGGAAATAACATTCATTTACTCTAAAGGGCTCAGACATGAATTATTCAAAATACAAGCAAAAGGATAGCAAAGTCAACCACTGAGTTTACTGCACTGTGTCTGAATTTTACTGTTATAACCTGAGTTTTTAGCCACATGAGTGTGTGTTTTAGCATGGCTTCATTGACCAAATGAAGGTTCAGATAGAGATTGAGGCAGTTTTGGGCTGCAGCTGCTGGGGCTTAGGGGACTGCAGGCTTTCTTCTGGGTTAAGAACACTGGGGAAAATCATTGTGAACTCTTGATTTTGAAAGTATTTTATCACAGTTTTCCTCCAGGTTAGAGTGTTCAGCAGTTCCAGTTGCTGAATGGGAGCGAAGTGTAAAGCATCCTCTCCCCCAAAACAAGTGATGTAGACTCTAAGATAAATACAGTGAGGATTCAGTCATGCATGGATGAATTCATTGTGGAGATGTTCAAGCATAGATCAACTAACCAGGGTGCAAGACCATCAGTGTACGACTTGAAATGGTATCGGGGAATGAGGAAGGTAAGCACTTTGAGTATGAGCTTTGTTTTCTTCCACGTAAGTTCCCTGGGCAAAATACTATCCCTTTGAGTTTGAGAGAAGGAAATAATTTGATAATGCTTGTTCAGAAAACTTTCTTGCAAGAACCTCGCCTCCAGCTTTCTTCAGTGTTTTCTTCACAGCTGCTGCGGATTGAAGGGCCCAGAGTCAGGTGAGCTGGAGGGAGAGATCCTGCTGGAATGCAGGCTTCAGCAGAAGATTATTGTCCTTGCTTGTTCCTCTCTCCAGTGCGTAGCAACATGGAAGCTGGTGTAGCAGCTTTCTCTCTGCCACCTCAGCTGCAGGCTGACTGGCCTCAGCAAAGAGAGCTAACTCTTCCCATCTACCCTATCCTCTGAGGGCTGTAAACAAGATAAAAATGCCAAACCCCAAAATTACCCACACCAGGATAAGCTGGTTCCTGAACGCTGCTGTACTGAACACTGAGTAACATCACTGTTTGGCCCTTACTACTGACTGTCAGTTTTTTGGGAGTAGAGGGAGGTGGAAGACATTTGTGAGGTTTAGCAGGGGAGCCTAAAATAATTGCTTCTGTGAGCCTTGTGTTCTTGTGCCAGCTGCAGTTGAAGGGGGATTACTGGACTGTAGGAACTGTTTCTGTGAGGGTTGCTCTGAAGATCTTGTGCACATCAGCTGTGGGTTTTGCAGCCCAGGCAGCAGGACAGCAGAGTCCCTGAGATGTCCTCACAGGACGAGGAAGTCTTTCCTTCTGCTGCTGCACATTATCTGATGGCCAGCCTCACTGAAGGCTCTGCTGAAGTTGCTCCTCTTACAAAGCTACCATTTTGCTTCATTTTCTGTCAATACAGGAGTTACTGATCAGGGAGAGGCTGTAATTTTGGCAGTTTGTCTCTATGGAAATGAAAGTCATCCTACGCACTTGCTGGGAAACAGGCACTGAGTAAGGAGTTGGAAGTGTTCTTTTTTGACCTTTGTCAGTTTGGACTGAGAACAGATGCTCAGATTTGTAGTATTAGTGTTGTTCTCTGCCATTTAATTTCCCCCTGGTTCATCCTTCAAACAGTTTCATGATACAGCAGTTTGTCCAGGGGAGATGGTAAGCTACAAAGAGGAGCAGCAGAAAGCAAATGATAAAATCAGCAAAGTCTGTATGAAGCCGTGAAAGGTAAGCTTGTCCATTGCAGGCTGAAGACAATGGCTGTAGCTTATGATCACAAAGATACCTTTCTTACAGATATTATTACGTGAAATTCAGGTGCGTGCACTCGAGTGCCTATACTGAAATGTTAGACTATAACAAATCGTGATGTGCTAGACAAGGAAACACTGGTTTAATCATTTTGGGGCCAGGACCTCTATTTTGCATTGGGAGTTAGCTGAATCCCCTTGAGGGCCTGTATCATCACACTCTAAGAAATAAAGCAGTCATCTGAGAAAGGAGTTTTGCCCTGTCAATCCCTACATTTTCCCAAAGATATCCACCTAGCTAGCATAGCATATTTGTTACAGGAATGTAGTCTGCACACTCAACACCTCTGAGAGTGTGTTTGGCGTACCCTAAAGTACTTAAAGTGTGACACTACTTGAATTTCTGAATGCATCTTGACTAACAACAGAGATTACTCCAGACACAGTGGAAAAATATAGTTGTGATTTGATGTTCACTCATGTTCTGCTCAGGAGACTTTGTTGTGTAATAGGTGGACAGATTAACTGGAACTGCAAGAGGAAGAAAATGTATTGGTCACATTTAATTTTTATCTATTTTACTTCTTGGAATATACAAAAGTAAGTGATTGCTTCTGAAAAATGTGAGTAAATGGCTGGAAATGGGGAGACAATAAGCCTGCGCTGTGTCCAGGAAAAGAAACTTGTTGGGAGAGATACTGGAAAGCCTTAGAAAAGCAACAGAAAGAGACCAAAGTGAGAGTGAGGTGGGAATGTATTTACTTTCTTTGCCTGGAGATGAAAGGAGGTGAAAGGTGCAGAAGCAATGTGATGGAGTGGCAGCTGAGGAATGCAGCATGTTTTATTTTCAAGGATGCTGTGAGCTGAGGGGTGCTGTACTGCCCTTGGGCTGAGGGAGGGAGAAGAGCTGGTGTGCTTAAGATTATTTGCTTGCCAGACTTTTGATGATGAAGTTTGAGCTGGAAGTGGGTCAGAGAAGTAACGTAGTGTAACAATGTGTGATATAGAAAACAGTGCAATGCTGGTCAGCTAACGCTTTAATGCTGAGACACAAAGTATATCGTGTTTTTCACTCTGCTCTTGGAGAGACTGTGAAAAACAATTGCAGCCCAGTAGAAACAGTTCTCTTTGCCTCAGATAGAAGATTGCTATACCTTTTAATTATCTGAATCTGTTTATGCATCTCTTCTGAACAATTTGCAGAAAATTATTAGCACTTTGTTTTCCATCAGACTGCTGGAAGTCTTGTAAACCTTGTGCCCTTTGTATAAATGGGAAGTAGAATTTCTTTTCGTGCAGGGCTTCCCAGTTTTACAGAAAGGACCTAGTGAAAACAGATAGTTTTAAAAATTACACATTGCTGAACATTTTTTCAAAACTACTTGAATCTACTTATTACTGGCACCCATTGAGTAGATTTTTTCCTTTTTATCCTGTATGTTAATGGTGACGTTAGACCTCTAGTTATTCTGTCACACAAGGAAGGATATGTTCAAAATGGTGTAGATGTGCACATGGAGCGTAAAATCGCTCTTTCTGCCATCTAGTGGCATCAAAACCCCTCTCCATTCCTCTTTGCTTAATTCATAGTCCAATGAATTACTGTATCTGCATTGCCAGCAGAACTAAGTGTGATAGTCCTGAACTGTCCTAAATTTAAGAAGATAGCAGTCACTTCCCCTACACACACTTCTCCACAAAATAAACAAGCTATATTTTCTTTTTCTTACCTTGACACCTCATGAAAAAGCTCATGCAAAAGGTTAGGGAATAAACCTTGTTTATTGCCTTATTTTCTGCATATTATTCTGAATGCCTTTTGAGCGCACTGCTCTTAAAATTCCTGTGTGTGTTTTCCTGCATAATGCACTTCTAGTGAAAGAAAGACTTTAATGCTCAGAAACCTTTCTTTGACACTGAGAACACTGGAAAAAGATCCCGTCCGCACAGGTAGATAAAATGCCACCCATAGTGGAATGCATCTCTAAAACCCCTCAGAAGAAGGGTGGGTTCCCCTGTGCAACAGTCAGCACTCGCCTCCAAAAGAGCAGCGAGCTCCATGGAGTTACTGCATTTCAGAATATTTAAACTCTGATGCTTAAAACTGATTCCTGAGGCTTGCTGGTATCCACTTGCTCAGTTAGCCATCTACTTATTTTTGACAGGCAGCTACCCATGCCACCTTTTACAATCTGCGGACTGTGCTTCACTTAAAAAATACATAGCTCTGCCTGGATGTGTTACAACTCCACACTGGTGGGAGGGGATGAAAACAGACCATTCATGCCAAACAGGGTCCTTATTCATGGGTCAAGTTGTAAGGGAGTTGGGCTCCCATCTCAAAAAGTTAATTGGAGCCTATATGTAATTAAAACTGCAGTTCTCACTTTTCTGAAAGGCATTTAGCCTGGAAACTTTGCAAGGTGTAGTTTCACCGCCCCCACTTTCTCAAAGACCTGTAGTGTAAGGGTAATGAAATTGGTGAACGGTGTAGAATGGCCAACAGAACCCTGCAGAAGAAACTGTTGAAAATAATGTCTAAATTGTGTGGTGGGTTCTTTTTTTAATGCATGAAGTACTTTGAATGAGAAGGGTCAGAGAAGGGCAGTGTTTTATTAGCAGCTATAAAAAGCTGTATTTTGAGCTTCTCTGTGTAAGTATAAGCACTTCATAATGATTAAAGCTATCTGCTGGCTGGCTTCCATCTCAGCAGAACTCCAGAAAAATTTTCTTAGTGTTTCTTTCACAGTGGTAAACAGTATGATACTTCATAATTTATTTTTTTTAAAGTGGAATCCCTACTGTGTGCTCCTAATTTCAAGTTAGCTCCTGCCTGTTCCATTTAGTTAAGTAATTTAACATATTTTAAAAGTAATTTTATGCCTTTTACTAAAAATTAATTTAGAAATATAGCTTCCTTTTTTTTTTTTTAAGTTAAAATTACAGCAATAGCTAGCTTAGATTTTTAACTGTGAGGGGCTTGGATGCCTTACTGAATCAGGGAAGGTTTCTAAAAATCCAAGTCTTTACTTAGGAAAAAAGTAGCAAGTTGCCAAAACTGCATTACCACCAAATTAAGTTGGTAGTCTGTTAAAACAAGCAGGGTTAATGAGAGAAATGCTGGTATACCATTCATTGCTGAAGGCAGGTTTGAGCAGGTGGCCTCTTCCACCACTCAGTTTGTCCTTTCCAGGGCTGGAAGAAGTTTGAGGAAGGTCTTACGTGACACTTCTGCAAGGTCAGCTCCTGTGAGGTTGCATGTAATCCCCCCTACAAAGAACAAAAATTTTCCCATCTCTTTTTAACTTGGTGGGGGACGGGGGGGGACGGGGGGGGGAAGAAAGCTTAAACCCACACTTTTAGAATTAAATCTTGGAATGACGTAACCTGGGTAAGGATGCTGAGGAACCCAGTAATTTTCCTGAGAGTCTGGAATTGAAAGTTGTTCTTTATTTGTCAAATATGCCAGTATCAATGTGCCATCTGAAGGCAGCTGGCAGAAGGGCTCAGCTCTGTGAGGAGCAGCCAGTCTCTGTATGTGGCTCATTTCTTTCACAACAGTGCCTTATGATAAACTTTGCCTAAACTGCACAGTAGGACAGAGGCTGGGCTCAACAATTACAGCATGATGGTTCATCATGTGCAGCAGCTGCCAAAAACAGGTTGGTAGAAGCAGGTTCAGCACCTACGTCCTTCAGGGCCCTCCCAGCCCTTTGCTATAGACAGGAACCTAGCTAAACATGGTCGAGTTCAAACAATCCCATCAGTTTCCAGTCTCTCCCATGTCATCTTGTTATGCAGATTTTTTTCATTCCACATATTCCTACAAAGGTTTTCCCACCTGTAACTCTGTGACTGCTTTGAAGGTTGCTCCATTTGAGATTATTTCTTTCATTTCAGTAGGCACAGAGCATGCATCCAGTGCCAGTTTCTCCACTTCTTCTACTAAGTGTTCTTCCTGGTAACAACATTCAAGCCTGTGAACATTTGGGTAATATATCCAGTAAAAATTCTTGTGGTGAGCAAATCTTTGTATGAGGTTTAAAAAACTGGAATTTATTTCTTTTTCATTCATCTATATCTGTCTTCTCTGTGATTACTCATGCTTGTAGGTAAAATGGATTAGAAGTGGTGTGGGTGCCTTTTAGCCTTCCATACTTCATTGCAAGGCCACACAAGAAACCAAAGTAGCAAGAAAGACTGGAAAATGCTGCCTGAGATAGGAAGCTCCATCCTGTCCTGGGGCAGCTAACTGCATCTTTTAACCTCTTTCATGATTTATCTTACAACATCATAGGGTCTGTCTGGAGCGTTTGCTTCCTACCGGAAGTCTATCCAGCTCCTCCCATGCTCCAGGGGTTACAAATCAAAGTCACTGCCTGAATTTCTTCTTGGCTGGATTATATTTAATTTTTGTGCTGATGCTGCTCTCTACCACAAGAGTGTATTGAAGCATCTGTGGGCAGTGAGTGTAGTTGATTAGCTGTGACAAAAGCATATTCTGAATAACATGTTTCAGGTTTATAGAGTCAGCTTGAACTGGGAGTAAAAGTAACACTTTCAAGTTTTCCTTCCTTTGGGATGTGTTGAGGTTATTTTTCAGCTCAAAAGGTAAAGTGCAACAACTCTACAGAAGATGTAAAAACTTAGTTCCCAGGGGACTGTAGTTGAAGGTAATTTTGGGGAGATTTGCCCATAAATATTTTCACTCAGTGCTCTGGTGGATAGTTTTACTTCAGCTTTCTGAGCTCTCACTAAAAGACAGGCACAACCTCCCTTCATATCGTTCCAAAGACTGTAGCTTCCCGAGGAATAAAAATATCCTAAAATAATCAATGTTGTTTTCCAGAATTTCCTCACAGCCTGAGACAACAGGTCTGAGGGGTGTGAATGATATATTAACTGATGGAATTTTAACATGATGTTTAAAATGTTAGTATTGCTAATCACTTTAAATGCTTGTTCTTTCAGTGCAACTTGCAGGCAGTGTGCTTACCCTGCATTCTCACACTGTATTTTTATGGAAAATACTTATAGTTTCCAGGACCTTTGGTTTAGTTTAGAGCAGCTGCACAACTATGAGCGTACTTGCCACCATTCCCCCCGTCCTTTTTAGTGACTTCCATAGGCATTTCCCTTCTGCTGTACCTGTCTTGCCAGCACATACTGTACCCTTGCTGAGGCTGCTTTTTTCCAGGATGTTTCATTTAACCAGGCAGCGTGTTTGTCCTTGGGAATGACCCGCAATAAAATGGTGAACAACAACACGCAGTAGCGAAGGCCGCGCTTGAAGACAAAGTAAAAATATGAAAAGAAGAAGGAAGGTTTATCTAATTCCCTTCTTCGTTCTTTAAGCCCTGCTGAGCTCAGACAGAACAGGATGCGTGTGACCTGTGTGCAGAGTGATGCGAGTGATGGCAGTGGCACAAGTGCGTGGTAGGTGCTGCGTTTGTGGGACAGGGCACCCCGGAGAGGGAGCACTTGGGGGTGTGGTGGATGAGAACCTTGGCATGGCCCAAGTGCACACGCAGCCCCGAAAGCAGCGAGGCCGGCAGGCCCAGGGCGGTGGTTCTGCCGCTCCGCTCGGCTCCCGAGCTTGTCCCTGGAGCACCGCGTCCAGCTCTGTGGTCCCCGGGTGAAGACACGGCCCTGGTGGCGCACGGCAGGCCCTGGGCCGAGGGACGGAGCGCGTCTGCCGTGCAGGCTCGGGAAGGCTCTGGGGAGACCCTAGAGCAGCCCTCCGGTACCTGGGGGGCCTCCGAGACACCTGGAGAGGGACGCTTTTACGAGGGAATGTGGTGACAGGAGACGGGGTAATGGCTTTACGCTGGCAGCAAGCAGATTTAAATTGGACATGAGAAAGCACTTCTTCTCCAGGAGAGCGGCGAGGCACGGCAGCTCCGCGGGTGCCGCCCGCCCGGGGCCGGCCTG
>VWZF01006235.1:690026-712892 GCA_013396755.1 Sclerurus mexicanus | reverse complement strand
AGGGGAGAGGGGGCAGCGATCTCCGCAGGCGGGGGGGAAGGCTGGGGGGCAAAATGCGGACAGACCGGTGTGCGGGTACCGACTTTGGGGTTCACCGCTGTGCTTTCGTCCGTGTTACAGCCGGAGGGATAACAGGCACGTGGGATGGGTGACCAGAGAGTAGCTTGGTGTGCCGTGTGAACAGTCAGCAATAACAGTGCTTCTGTTCTAGGACATGTCTGCCTACGTGAAGAAAATTCAATTCAAGTTGCATGAAAGCTACGGTAATCCTTTAAGAGGTGGGTTTTGTTCCCGTTTTTTTATTCCTTTTTTGTTCCACTAAAGCGTCATCATTGGTTTAACACTTCTGTGCTTCCTACTGCAGTTGTTACCAAACCACCATATGAAATCACTGAAACAGGCTGGGGTGAATTTGAAATAATCATCAAGATATTTTTCATTGATCCAAACGAAAGACCTGTAAGTACATTGAATTTTTAACAACACTTAAATAATTCATTGCGGTGGCCTAAAGTGCTCTAGGATATTGCTGGTCAAATTAAGTCCCATTGGCCATGGAAGTAATACAGCCTCTTCTTGAAGAAAATGAATTTAATGATTGGCCACATTTTCCTGTTTCTGTGCTTTACTGTTGGCGTTCATGACTTCTTTTGCCGCATTTGGCTTCTCTGAGATGCACTAATTCATGACTGCATGTTGCACCTTACTTGGTTTGAGTACCTGCTGAGGCTTTCTCTTTCATGTCGCTTCCTAGTTCTGAGATATTTTGAGTGTTTTACTTTTTTTTTTTTTTTTGCCTGTCAGATCAGAATCAGTCAAAAAGCAGTAAAGGTACTGTACTAGCATTAGTCTCTGCCCTAATAAAACCAGGTTGAGAAATTCCTGTAGTTGCATAAAGCACTGGGATTAATTTCCTTCTTCCCTTCCTGTGTTTTAGACATACCTTGTAGGTTTGCATATCCAGGTGTAGGTAGGAAACTCGATTACCATCTTTTAGGGGAAGGGAATTTATTTCTGAAGGACTGAGTTACTTCTGTTGCATGAACTTCAGCAATCCTTTTCTTTATTGATTTTTTGATAAATGGGAGGGAAACTGAATTTTATGTTTTTCTGCATTATGCAACAATCAATAGAAAGGGCTTCCTGTGCTCTTGTGCTCAGTAACATCCTGACTTGTCATATAAACTCTGGTCACAGCTTGATCAAGCTCTCCTAAAGCTGGTTGGGTGTTTTTTCCTTTGCTGCTGTTTTTGGAAGGCTGTTTCAGTGCTTGTTGAGTACTTCCTTTTCGGGAAGTACCAGGTGGAGTAAGGTATTGCCCACTCATGGGCCTGTTTGTGGAAGGGGGGAACTGTGAGCTGTGTGTCCTCTACCCAGGCCGTGGTCCAAGCAGTTCATGGTTCCTCAGGGCTGGACAGAGGGCTTCCATTCCTCTCTCCTCCCTGCCATGTTCAGTGCAGTAATGGAAGAGTGACTTCATAAAGAGAGATTTCAGTGAAAAGCTATTCACAGCCCCCCTGGTGTTTCTCTTTCACAAGAAGGGATGATAATGTCACGGGAAGCACTTTGATGAATTGGGAAAGTCAGTTTGAATTAAATCACCTATTTGGAAATGTTTGAGAGCAGGTAGTAGTTTTTATACAACAGGCCTTAGCCACTTGCCCAGACATTTTTTAAGTATCAAGAAGCCATTGGCTAGTTGGCATGTTTCAACAGTTAATATTGGATTTAAGTAATTTTGGTGAAGCTATATGACATTTATTTTTGCATTCCTAAAATTTTTAAATCCTATACAAGTGTTTTGTAGGAACAAATGTTACTTGTTGATATGTAGAACAAGATTTCTATTTCTCTACAACTGTCAAACTAATAAAATTCTGTTCTTGCATAGGTAACCTTATATCACTTGCTGAAGCTTTTTCAGTCAGATACGAATGCCATCCTGGGGAAGAAAACTGTAGTTTCTGAATTCTATGATGAAATGGTATGAACATTTTTAATGTAATCCTCCCTTTATTTTGAAGAGTATTAGTAATACCATGTATTTCTCTCCTTCATTAGATATTTCAAGATCCTACTGCAATGATGCAGCAGCTGTTAACAACATCTCGTCAACTAACACTAGGTGCTTATAAGCATGAAACAGAGTGTAAGTTGAAAATGAAATTATTTTAATTTTAGAAATAAACAATAGTTGGTTTTGCTTTTATTGCTTTTCTTTTCCTGTGCTGTAACAGTACAATGGATTTGGATGCTGATAAAAAGTGGTATTTTTATAATAAATTTAACTTCACCTTTTGCAAAGGTATTAACACTTGAAAACTTTTAAGATTTTCTGATATGTATGTATGGAATTAGGAATTGCTCAGTAGGAAGACTGACAGCATGATCTACACCTAGTCTGACATCTTTGAAATGAGTTAAAACAGAGAATAAATGAAGGCCACCCTGTGGTACAGTTCTGTTGAGCACTGCAAGAAAAGGTCACACTTGAAGCACTGAAATAAGAACAGTTAGTGATGTTAAAGCAGCAGCCCTTTGGGAATAAAGAGTAGTGTCTGAAAGCTCTTCCTGTCTCTTTCCCTTCTAGTTCTTCAGTCTGTAGGTAGTTTCATAACGTACTTCTTCAGTACAGCTTCATAGTTTTTGTGTCCTTTTTATCTAATTTGTTGCCAAATATAAACAAAAATATTAAGGGAATTACAGAAATTAAAGATCCATTCATTCATAAATCAGTGCATTTAGTGATGATTTCTATTCTGATCTTCTGGATTTCATCCCTTACCTACTACTCTCAGAAAACAAATGTAATATTTATTGAGCCCAAATCCTGCCTTGTTAATTACAAACTCTAATGCTGTTGTAGTCCAGCTCACCTGGCCTTATGTTCACCTGACAACAAATGTCAAGTGTATTTTGGGCAGCAAATACCTAAAGAGCGGGGAGTGATTAGGAGTTTGAAGCTCTTCAAAGTTCGGGTTCTGACTTGCCTCATGTCTCCTTGGCTGTGTGGATGTGTGAGCTCCATGTATTTTCTACCTCAGTTTAGCCAGTCTTGAGGTGGATTTTTGTTATATTGCGTGTTGTTATGGTTTTAATCTAGAAAATGTTTACTAGTACAATTCATAAAAGTCTTGTCCAAATTTAAACTTTTCTTACTTAAAATTCTTGTATGTTTCTACTGAGAGAAGTATAAACTTTTAGTATGTTTTTTGTTTGTATATTTCCTTAAAATGTGCTACTAAATCAGAAAAAATTTGCTTTTGCCCACCATTATGTAATGTATGTGATATGAAGGGATCTCCATGGCCTTCATAGTTTTGTTGGCTTTACCATCTTTGTCCAAAACCTTGTACATGAAAAAATAGTAAAAAAAAGATACTTGATGTCAGAGATTTGTAAAAGTAAAGGCAGCACCACTAAAACATTTAGATATAGAAAATCAAACTCCAGTGAGATGAGGAGCAGAAGGTGGTTATAGTACGTGGAAAAGGAACTGTGGTGGTTCCAAAATGGTGGGGACTTGAAGGGACCTCGGGATGCCATCTTGTCCACCCCCTGCCCAAGCAGGGCCACCTGCAGCTGATTCCCGAGGACTGGGTCCAGATGGCTTCTAAATGTCTCCAAGGATGGAGATTCCACATGGCCCCTTTGGACAACCTGTGCCAGCACTTGGTCACTTTCACAGTGAAAGTTTCCGCATGTCCAGAGGAACCTCCCATGTTCCAGTTTGTGCCTATGGCCTCAAGTGCTGTCACTGGGCACCACATATTCATAGTTGTCTGTAATTTCCTGTTTGCTGTCACCGTGTTATGTTTTATTTAATCTTAAAAAAACTCTAGAAAGTGATTTCATGAACTGTTATAACTCCATCCACTGAACTGATAGGCTGAGGGCTGAATGAAGCCCCATAACAAGCTTTTTAATTTTTTTTAAAATCCAGGTTTGTATTTGGATACCATTTTGATTACAGTCATTGAATCTCTAAGGCTAACAGTAATAGATTTTTTTTTCAGACACATGCCATCCAAATTACTGTTTCAATTAAAATAATTACAACTTTCCATGGTACTTAGAATATTTATTTTTCTTCATGACCACCACAGTTGCAGATCTCGAAGTGAAAACCAGGGAAAAGCTGGAAGCTGCCAAAAAGAAGACTAGTTTTGAAATTGCTGAGCTTAAAGAAAGGCTAAAAGCAAGTCGTGAAACCATCAACTGTTTAAAGAATGAAATCAGAAAACTTGAAGAAGATGATCAGTCTAAAGACATGTGATGGAGTATTGACTTGATAAAGAGCCTGTGCTGAAAATGGGAAGACTTCAGTCATGGAACTATGAGTTCAGTTCTGTAACAGACTGTGAGAATTTCACTGGCAAGCAATTGAAGTTTGTGGCAATCAACTTCATAAATGGAAGAAAAAAAGAATGTATCCTTCTTGTATAGTTAAAATCTGTGGGTACTTCACAACTTATTTCAAGTAGAAGGGGTCTCAGAGACCAGACTACTATTTTTTTTTTCAAACTGCATTTGAGTTTTATATGAAAACTTTGTATGAAGTCTTCTGTTGGTTCCATGTGATTTTACAAAATGCTAGTGTTTACTATTTTTACTTGGTTTTTTTTTTTCTACGGATTGTTTAGATATGCATCTTTAGAGCTAAAAATAAAATATGCAGTTTTTTATTTTAATATTTTTTGTCTCTATCCAGCTGTGGAATTGTAAGGAACAATTGTAAATAGCATACCCTGATTTAAGGCAGAGGTTGAAATACAATGGTGTGCAAGTCGCTTAAGTCTGGTTACAGTGATTTCAGCATGGCTGGTAACGGCACAGTGAAAACACTTTCTGAAAACAGGATTTTAAATAACTCACGTATCTACAGGTAAGAGTTTCTAGCGCCAAAGCTGCTTTAGCGTACACACAAGTGCATCAACTCTACAAGCTGTGCACAGAAGCAGGAGATTTTCCCACTCCTTATTTGTTGGAGTTTGTTTAATGCTTGTACTATGGTCACTTCCTCAAACATCTACCACTCTTCCTCTGCTCCAGTGTGGGTCCCTCCCATGGAAGACAGTCCTCCATGAACTACTCCAACATCAGTCCTTCCTATGGGCTACAGCTCTTCATGAACTGCTCCAGTGTGGGTCCTGCCAGCAAACCTGATCCAGCATGGGCTCCTCTCTCCACAGGGGTACAGTTCCTGACAGGACCCTGCTGCAGAGTGGGCTTCCCACAGGGTCACAGCCTCCTTTGGGCATCCATCTGCTTTGGCATGGGGTTCTCCACAGGCTAAAGGTAAACTCCTCCCCCGTGGACATCCATGTGGTGCAGGGGAACAGCTGCCATGCCATGGTCTTCATCACAGGCCACAGGGGAACCTCAGCTCAGCTGCCTGGAGCAGCTCCTCCCATTCCTGTTCCACTGGCCTCAGTGTCTGACCAAGTGTTCCTCTCACATATTCTCACTCTCCACTCCTGTTCCCCCCCAGCAGGTGTTTTTTTTTTCCCCCCTCTTCTTAAATCTGTTACCTCAGAAGCATTACCACTGTGGCTGATGGGCTCAGCCTTGGCCAGCAGCAGGTCTGTCCTGGACATGGGGGAAGCTTCGGGCAGCGTCTCACAGAAGCCACCTCTGCAGCCGCCCCACTACCAAAATCTTGCCATGCAAACCCAGTACATATTTTTACATCACTAGCACATGTTCCCCATGAAAAATCAGTGCATGATCTTACCAATATTTTGAGAACAAAGCACTCATTTCTTCATGTTTGAAACAAGCGATGATTGGCTTTTACTATGGCTTGGTAAAGATTCAGAACTGAATCAGTTTCATTACTCTGTATATTGGCTTAAGCTTTTCATTAAGAATAGTGACTGTTAAAACTTGGCATATTTGATTTTTGGTATGTACACACACATAGGTTAGGGAGCATCTGGTACCACCGGTGTCCATACAGATCCTTCCTAGCACTGCAGAGTATCCAAATTTTTCTGGCTAGCTAAGTGGCTTAGTTTCTTGATTCAGTAGCAAATTTCCTCTTAAGCAGCAGCTGAAGAAGAATGTGAGAATTTCAGTTCAGTAGAATGCCATTTTCAGAGCTGTGCATTGAAAATAAAGACTTGCATGGGCCAAAGCATATTGTGCATGCTGAAACAAAAATGGTAATGGAAAGCACAGTTTTGGTGCTACTAGGTTTGTTTGCAACATTATTATCTTCATCCGTTGAATTACTACTAATGAGGACTAACTCAGATGGAATATTAAAGAGGTTCTGTGTGTGACTAAGGTGAACAGATCTGCTGAAACAAACTTGAACAGACCAAAAAAGACTAGAGATGTACCTTTTGAATCCAACTTTTTTTGTAGGAGATTTTTAGTAACATCCAACAAACAGCCTTGTATCCAACTTTACGGAAGTAATATTAGTAACCATTAGCATTATAGACCAGTGATGCAATTTTTAGTGGTCTTTTTTTCTCAGTTTTTCTTTCAACTTTTTGTATTTTTTTCCCCTCTCCTTTGTACTGTCTGCAAAGATCACAGAAGCATCATTAGGCTCCTCTGTCAATAGTGCAGCAGCAAAATAGTCTGAACAGCTGTCTGTGCTGAGCAGTTCCTTTTGATACACAACAGGAAGACTACCTTCTGCTTTACAAAGTTCCTTCTTCTGTTCTGTGTTTTCATTAGAAAATGTTTTCTTTAGATGCTTTCTTAATTGAGAAAGCAATTAAGCCCTTTATTAGACCATAATTAAATTCTGGGAAAAGTTAATGAGAATCATAGAACCACAGAGTCATAGAATATCCTGAGTTCGATGAGATCCACAAGGATCATTGTCCAACTCCTGGCCCTGCACAAGTCACCCTAAAACTGCATGGATCTCAACCTAATAGATAGGTTATGTTTGGGCCTATGTGCTTGCCTATAAAAGAGTTGTTGGTGTAAACACCTGAGGGGGTGTCTGTACACAGTAAGTTTACAGTAAGTGCTGACCTTCTAGTGCGTATCATTTTCAAAGTCACTAGAACTTAAATAGAGTGGGGTACCTAAGGACACAGTTGCATTTGACATCCATTGCTTTGAAGAAAAAGAAAAACCCAAACACTACATTCTGCTTTACTGTTGGCAGTTCTGCAAAGATGCGATTCCAGACAAATAGTTATGGTTTGTGCTTGCCAGGGCGCTAACTTAAATGCTAGCTATTTATATTGCTGAGACTGACTTCAGGCTGTGGTTTCATCCTGAGTTAAAATTGTGAAACACAGATGTATTTAAATCTTGCTTTGCAAAGGAAGGGAAAAAAACTCCCTGTGCTGTAGGTACACTTTGATATCGCTGAATCGCAGTAATCTGTTTTGTGCACTGAAGCTTTAGGCTCTACTTGAAGTAACCCTTTGGTAGGTAAAAAAACCCAAATGGTTTATCTCAGAGGTAAGCATGGTTTACATGCTTACTGTTATAAATTTTACCAATGGGGAATGTTTACTTGAGGCATCAAATATGCAAAACTAGTAGTGTCATCGCTGCTTCCACTACAGAGACTTTGAATGTTTTAGCTAAGACAAATTAATACTCAGTAATTTCAGACACTGACTCGTTACTCACTACCCAGTGCTATGTATCACTAGTCTTTTTCTTGCCCATCTCTATCTTGTACAATTGAGTTCTTTCCTTTGGGTTTGGCACACTGTAGTTTACCGTAAGACTGTGAAGTTGTATAAGGCTGTTGCCCAGGAGGTTTCTCATGAAAAGTGCCATTGTCTGACAGGAGATGTGTAGATCCAGTTAAGTCAAAGATTTACTGGAGAAGTAGAGATGGGGCTAGAAGGAACAGTAAGTCACTGTTTTCTTTCTAGACAGGTACTGGTAATAACACCAACCCTTTGCTGCTTATGCATTTAATTCATAATATCAGTGTTTGTTTGCTTCTTAATGGGGATACAGATTTAAGAAAATTTCAGGTTGTTTTCAGGCATAAGGTCGTTTTCCAAACACCAGGTGGCAGGTATGTCCAACAGCAGTTTAATTCCTAGGATTTTGGTAGATCTGTGATGTCTTCGATTGATCTCATTTGCTTTGAGACTTGATAATCTGATTAGACAACTTGTATTTGTTTCTGTAGAGATGACCAAATTACCTCTTGCATGTTATGAAACTGTTCGGCAGCCTTGTTAGCAAACTGAATGTGCTGTGCCAGGAAGCACAAAAAGAGTGTGAGTGTTTGATAAACCATTTTTGTTCATTTGCCAAGGAAAGCAGCTTTCAAAATACAAATCTTAGGGGTTGTTTTTAGGTTTTGGGGTTTTTTGCCTTTTCAGGCCGAGATTGTGTGACAATATGGATGCAGAAAACATAATTTAGGTGGTCTACTGGATTGCATATTTTGCTTGCATTCAATTGCTTGCACTTCAATTGCAGGTCCAAAATGGTAGGATTTTCCACAAGTAAAAGTAATTAATCTTTTAAACTTAATGTTGATAGAGGTAATAAGGTTCTTTGACTACTTACTGCTTAATTTTCCTGAATATAGCAGGAAAGAATAGCTTAAGGAAGGGAAAGAAAACAGAATTAGGATGGTAGAAAAGAATAGCAACAATGAAAAATTCCTGTTATATATTTGGTTGGAATTTATTTAACATTCATTTATGATATATTTATACTATTTCCATTTTAAAATGTTTTAAGCCAGAACATGAAATCAGTTTCTAGTGAAACAGTCTTGCCTATGCAATAGCTAATACACATCCAAAATTAAAGTGTACATTTAGATTTTCATAGGAAAACCCTCAAGAATGCCAGGTGAGATTAGGCCATAAAAAGAATTTGTTAGCATTGCAATATGCAGTAATTGTCCTACTACCCCCCTATTACTATACCTTTTAAAGTGTTCATTTGTTAAAGAAGAGGCTAGCCCTTTTTGTTCCCACTGTTGTGGAGAATTCTGTACTTTAGGACAGAAACAAATTTTATCTGATCTACTGCTGGCTTCTGCTTTCCTAATACTTTCACCTGAAGTGATCAATAGCTTTTTTTCTTCAATATCTGAATTCTGCAATGTCTGGCAAATTTCACGTTTTTTTAAATCTACAAGTCAGCCTTATTTTGAATAGCACATTTTATTTAACCTCTGACCTAGAATGTTAATAAAATGCATGGGTTTTATTTAAACATGCTTCTAAGTTTTTTAGTGAAACATTCTGTTATCTTTATTCTTAAGATCGAGAAACTGGACATATGACTAAGAGAGTCTTCTTCACCTGCTGCATTGATCAGACTCCAAACAAAAGATCATAGAATCATTTCACAGTTAAATCATAGTTTCTAAGCTTGTATCTTTAAGCACTAGCACGCTGGGTAAGTAGAGGCTTTTAGAGCTGGCAAAACCAACAAGGTTTATGTCTCTTACACACATAATAAGGGTGACTGCTTTTGGACTCAAAATTTGGAGAATGAATAGTGCTGCACCACTGTAGTGTTTCATGCACCAAATCTGTTGAATGTAGTAGGGCCAGCATGTGGCTCCTTTTTCCTCTCTATGCTTATTAAAGCAAAAATTAATCCAGGTAATTTTTGTTTTAATCACTGTCCTGATTAGAGGGATAACTATGTCCCACTTAAAGCTCCATTCAAGCCAGCTGAACTCTGAGTAGGTGATAGGGAGAATGTTGAGAATTTAGGTTTGAGGAGCTTGCATTTAACTTTTGGTGTTATTTCCTGGTTTCTGTATGGAAGCGTATGTAGTAGGGTAACCATTTACTTGGTAAGCTAAATATTCCCAAGGAAAACTGAGTCTGCGTCACACAATTTTAGAAGTTCTTAACCATGAGATCATGGGAGCATTCCAGCAATGCAGCCCACTGTGGGCAGCAGTCAGCTTTGCAAGACTTCTCTAGGACTGGACAGGGAACAGGCAAAGGAAAACCATAACCTCAGTTAGTGATTAGGCCACTGGAAAAAACCAAATGGGGTGTGTTTTTTCAAGATGAATAAGGCCACCATCTCAGAAAAGGGTTACATCCTTAGTAAACAAAATTACTAAATTAGAATTATTTTCCCATTACCTTCAAAAATTACACAACTTTTTAGTGATTATGTATATATGATATATGATAAATGTATGTATTGGACAAATTGGAACTGATTTTTTTCCTTCTTGCTACAGATTAACCACGTTTGCATGGTGAGGCAGGACGCAGGATTAAACTAGACAGACTGAATTCCAGCACCCTACTACACAGTGTTTAAAGTGATCAAAGCATTCGCTGCTTTGGAAAGCTTTGGGGTTGCTCTGAATCTTCCTTTTGTAGTCCTTATCAGCAACAGCCAGGAGTTGCAGTATTAGATGAGCATGGGCATTGCCCTGGATTATGACAAAACATTGTGGGCAATATCAGAAGGAAAAACTGATTTGATAATGCACTCGAGTGCCAGGCCTGCAAGCCACCATTTGGCTCCTCCTCTCAGGTATGAGTTGTACTTTTTGAGAATCTCATAACTGATAAGTCTGCTAGTCCTGTGTCGCCACAGATTCATTCTACATTATTTAACAGCCAGCAGTCCACAATTTCAAATGGCAAACACAGTCTAGCTGATTGTAAAATAAACTTTTGAGTTTTGTGTATTTTTTATTAATAAACAAAAAATGAGTCCTAGTCCTCATGCATTTGCTGACAACAGAGAAGATACTTTTCTAAGACTGATTTATTTCTAGTATCCTTTTCCCCTCAAGAAGAAAAGGCAGAAACAAAGAAATTACTTTTTTGAAACAGGCTGGCACAGTATGAGTATTTTAAAATGGAAAAGCAGTAAAACTTCATGGATTCATTGTCTGAAAAGAGTTTTCTCATAGTTTAATCTGACCTCATATGGTACTAAATGCTTGCAAGTGCCCGGGGTTCTGCATTTGGAGCTGGAAATGCTCAGTACTTCACTAAGTAAACCTTACCTTCAATCCTGGTGAACTGAGTGGGTTTCCATCAGACCTCTGGTGAATGATGGTAATAAATCAGTAAATGAAGAAGCCACATTTTAATGGTAAAAGGGGCACTTAGTAAAGTTTTGCACTTCTTGATAGTTAAGACTTTACAGCATTCCTTTACAGCTAACGCTTTGGAAGTCTGAAAATACCTTATGCGGAAATTTAAACAAACCCCTTCTTCGATTTGTCACTTAGCCATTGCTACTGAATGTCCTCTTGTTGACTTTGCAGTAAAATTATTTTATGGTAGCAACTTTTGCACATTTGCCCAAAGATTTGCCCATCACTCTCCTCCGTTCTATGCTACAGCTCCTTCTCCACTCAACAAAGACTAGAGAGAAATGATCTGTAAGACAAAAAGAAACTTATAACTTGGTTTTGCAGCTGCTCTTACTTCCCAAGCTTTTCTGAGACTGATGCTGTAGAGTGCAAGCTTCAGAGCTGCCTAGAGACACTTTATGTGGCAACTCTGAATATATTTTGTCATCATCTAACAGCTGTCCACACTCAAGCATGTTGAACTTGGGTAGTGACCTGTGTCACTTCTCTGTGTTCTTGTGTCAAAATACCTCAAAAAAACCAAAACCTGGTGGCTGAACCTCTATCATAGTGTCCTTTATACAAAAAATAAAACTTGCTGATCTACTGTATTTAATAATAATAACAACATTTTGTAGGACCATCTGATGCTAAACCGTTGATGTTTTGCACAGATGCTTATTATCATTACAGCTTTGGTTGGAATTTCTGTCTAAGAAAACCCCATCACCACATAAATCTGCTCAGGTACTTGGGTTCATTCTGATCTCTTTACTGCTCCGTACTCATACCTTTTTTTTGCGGACTGACTGTGATTTACTCTACTTTGATTAGAATTGCATCCAAACTAACTTCAGTAAAGACACTTTGTAATTGCGAAGCAGAACTGGATTTGAAATAACATTCTCATGATCAAAGATTCCAAGAAGCTTTTGTAGTAATTGGGGAATAACAACTATATAAAATGTGTTTCCTTCTCATATTTAAATGAAGCATAAAGATAAAATGCATGAGACGCACATTAAATGAACACACAGATACTTAATCTGATAAGACCAAAGCAATTGAGTGGGATTTTAATTTAGGCATTTGACTGGCTTTAAAAAAAAAAAGTTTTTGAAGTAATGCTGGCTTTTTTCCATAATATCTGAGAGGTTTACTCAGTTGTGGATTGCTCCACTGGGCGATTCCCTTCACTGATGATATATTATTATTTATGTTGCATCCTGAGAATACTGCACATGTAAAATGCACAGGCAGAGTTCCAGGCCTGAAGGCCTGCAATCCTAACAGGCAATATAGGTTGGGAGGTATAATAAATTGCAGTTCTTTACTCAACTGTAAGCAATGTCTTTCAGCTCTAAAATTATACCCTTCATCCACTTTGATCTGAAGAAGCACAGTACAGTTCTCATCCTGTGGCAACACAACTCATTGAGACTAGAGTGGATAAGTGAAGCGACTGCTGTCTATGAGTTTAACCATCTTTAACAAACTAGACTTACATAAAAAAGAAAAGTAATATTCCAGGAAGTCACTTGCAATGGTTCTTATGATTTTAAAAAAGAAGAGATGGAAATGAGCAAAAATTTTCTGAAAATCTCTCATTTGTAGCAAAAAGGCTTTGATTTGAGGGTTGAAGTGGGCATGCAGTTGTTTGCTACAGAACTAAGTAGCCCTCGGAAGAAAGGTTAAGAATAAAAACTCTAAGGATCTTGCTTCATTACTTTGACAAAATAAGCCTGTACCTGCTGGTTTTGAATGCAGAACCAAAAACCCAGATACTTCAGGCTGCTTCACGGAAGTTTGCACTGACAAGTGGGTCTTACTTAGGACCAGGATACGCAGTCTGCCCTTAGCTCTGACACAAAGAGCAACTATTTGAACATCTCAGAAAAGGCCAACAGTACAACAAAGAGAAGGAAAAAAACATGAAAGATCATCCATGGTCCACAGTTACCAGTTTAGTTCTTCTGCCACGAGAGGATTGAAGCTTTCTTAGCAGTGGAATGAACTTCTCCACGTCAGACTCATAAACTTCAACTTTTTTCACTTCATCTTGAAAATCTGTTTCTTTGGGGTTCCTTAGTGTAAACACAAGTCAGTTGTAAAAAAAGCTTCATTAAAACAAAAACTGTTCTGTCATCTTTCCTTCCTCTCGCTAAGAAGCAATATGGAATAACAAATGCATTTGGCAAAAATCCCTCTCTATAACAGAGTTAGCTCATCCCACTTAAATCAAGCTGCTTTGGCAAAAGTTCCATGAGCAGAACTTCCTTGATCTCCTTCCTTCAGACTCTTCCCCATACTTATTTCTGCATGAGGGAATAATGTTGATATATATTTTGGTTTTGTCCCTAAATTAGCTCAAAATATATGCTATTCTATGCTACCGAAGGGAAATCTAATTATTTCTGCTTAAAATAATTGTTGCTTAAAGTATCATTACATTAACAAGTCTGCTTTTATTTCCCTTGTTCCAACCAATTATGTAGTTTGCTTCTCCTGGCTTTATGTGTGAATTCAGGCAGTCCTGAAAGTGAGCTGCAAAATGAGGCAGTGTAAAAGCAGTTTTACATTCCATTACCAATAATTCTGCTTTGCCATATTTCATCTTTTCTTCTTCTATGCCTCTTCTGAGGGAACATGCCCAAAATTATCTCACAGACTTCTATGTTGGCTGTCTCAACCAACTTTAAAAGTTATTTTTTCAAGGGCTGGAGTGGTTGCTCACTTTGGATGGCCAGTTACCCTTACTTGGTGGTTTCTACCCACATGGTAATAAAGTTCTTGCTTTCCCGAAGAAGCCCATTCCTTATATACTGGTAAAAAAATTTAAAAACCCCTGGCATTTATGCTTCTCTTAAAATGTCAGGTTATGATCAGTATTTCAGCAGCAGCTTCATAAACTGAGCCTTCCCCCAAGCAGGGGTGAAATCCTTCAAGAGGAAAGTAGATGATATTTTTCACAGTCTTCCAATTTTCATCTGTCTGTATAAATTGCAATGCTCAGTTACCCACTCATGTCCAGATGTGATTTTGGAGTATGTGGGACAAAGGCACATGAATGAAGGAGAGCAAAGCCTGCTCTACCAGTGTCAGAACAGCTGATCTTGCACTTCCTTTGACCACTGATTTCACTAACAAATTATGATTAAGAGGCAGAAGAGTAATCCTGCCAGTGTGAGCGTGAGCTTGGGTTTTCTCTGCAGATTTACTGCTGAGTAGGCAGAGTTGTTTTGGATGACAGTGTGTTTTACTGTTTCTCACCCTGACAATTTGTCTTCTCCAGAAAAGCTTTTATTTCTTGCATGAAGTAATATATCCACTCCAGAGTAACTGCACAACATCACCATGAGTTCAATTTACTTTATATCTAAGATGAAGTAATGTCTTTTATCTTTTGTACTCCAGATAGGAAAAACACTGGATTAAGCCAAACACCATTGTATCTGATTTTGCTAAATCAGGTCTTGATAGGGGAAAAAATCCAGGTTGCAATTTTAAATGTTCCTTTAAATGTTCTTCCTGAGCATACCAAAAGGCAATTTTCTAGAAAAAGTCACTCTCACTGCACAGGACACAGTAACTTGTGTGTAAGATAAAGGAGTTTCAGAAAGGTAGATACATAACCCTGGTATGTAATGTAGATTAGAATTTGACATTGAAAGCCATTTTCCAAAGACAGTTCAGTTATTCTGCCAACCACAATGTCCCTTAGTTATGCAAATGACAATGTAGGGCAGTAATTATCTGCCTGTGACAGTGCAGGATTTTCCACTACTGCCAACTTACATTTTTTATAAGGTACCTGCTGCCCCTATAGGCACCGCATCCCCTCAGAATCATTTTAACAATCTTTGTGCATGAAAAAGAAGTTTATTTAAAGGCAGTCCTGGAACCTGGAATGATTAGTTCATTCATTCGTGAAAAGCATTCTGTAAGCTGATGGCAAAATACATACAGGAACAGTTGTTCTAGTAAAAGTTTGCACCCATTTTTCTTCCCTCACTCTCTCAGATCCTATATGTTGCCATGCTATCACCAGACTTTCTGCTACTGCCATTCTTTTCTTGACCGGAAACCATAGCAGGACATACTACTGCAAGGATAAAGCCCCAAGGAAAAAGTAGTATTATTTTTAACATTTTCTCTCTAGCAGTCACCATTCATAACTTACAGCATATACTGTGAAAAGACTGAGAAAACAATTGATTTAAATCTCCCTTGATTTTTTGACTAATGGCAAAAACTCCACACACTGGTGCTTAATCATACTTTGCATCATGTACAAGCATGCAGTTTTCCATACGAATTCCATGAGATGTTTAATCTGCTATTGCAAAAATACTTATTTGCATACAATCACACCCTGCTGTGGTTTTAAATGTTTTCTGAGAATACATTTTGAACCTATTATCTTAACCTCACTGCCTTTCTACCCACATACACACTAACAGACATGCAAACCCTTTAATTTTTATGCAGGCCTGACTGTAATTAAGTTGAAGTGCATTTGTTCTTTAAAACTCTAGGACTCAGCTTATTCCATAAGTATTGCTGGTGAATACACTGTTGCTAAGTTGCTTAGCTGTTGCAGGGTCTTCAGCCTACAAATAGAAGTTCTTATTACAGGAGAAAACAGTGATGGGCAGCTGTGAGTGTTTCTGTAGTCTGAACTGTTTGTTCATGCCATGCATGCCAGGTGCAGTCACCCACAAAAAATGCTATCTTATCTTTCAAAAATCTTAATCCAAGTACTAAAAACGGACCCTAGTTAGAGACATGAGGGTGAAGAACATCTCTTTACTGTCTTTCTTGTTGGAGACAGGTTTGATACAGATGCAGAGAATATGTACTTACGCAATCACATCATGTGACGTGGCAGAACATGCTATGCTAGGTATACTCTTCCCCATCATTTAGTGTCTGACAAATGAATTATATGTCATCTGTTTAAAGAAGACACTGGAAGTAAAAAACCAAAAACTGTGAGCATGGATGACAGTACCATTTACTGACTCCTGCTCTAGCTGCACCCCGACAATCAACTCCTTTTCTTGACATACATATTTTTACCAGTATGTTAATGACTACTGTCAAGCCAGTAGACAGAAAGTACCATAGCTGACTCTTGCTGTCTTTATGCCAAATCCAAAGTGTCTTATTCCCACTATGTTCTTGCACTGAGTTTTAATATGTAATAGTTAATCCAGACCAAATATATTCCACTTCTGTCATCAATATGCCATAGGAAATAATGTACAGTTAGGGCATGAGCACATGGTAAGAACCTATCTTAAGAAGCTAGAACCACGGGGGTTGCAATGAGCCTCAGGAATCCACCTAGGACAGCCTACTGTTCAAAGTGGGACCAGTCAGTGGAGACTGCTCCACTGGATCATGTCCAGTCAAACTTTGAGTATCTCCCTGGAAGGAGGTCACTCCTCTCTGGACAACTTTTTATGATATTTGACCACCTTCATGATAGAAAGACAGAAAGACTGAAAAAGAAACAAATCTCTGTATCTAAGGAGAATTTACCATGTTTCAACATGTGCATTCCCTCTCTACCTGTCACTATGCACCTCTGAGAATAATCTGGCTCAGTTTTGCATGCAGACAAGAGCAGTAAGATCTTCCCTTAGCCGCCTCCTTAAGGCTGAACAATATCAGTTCTCTCAGTCTTCTCCAAGACACCACTTTTCCAGGCCCCTGACCATCTTGGTGTCTCCTATACTAGCTGTGAAATGGCCATACTGTATCAGATGACACAAGTATCCCTAACTCTCTTACTCTGAATGTAATGACCAGGACTAAACAGCCAGGAAGAGAGTATAAAGAGCAGGTCAGGCATAGTGCAATCCTTCTCAGTATGTATTCAGTTTTCAGTAAATCATTGACTCGGCAAAACTAGAACCAAAGGCCGCTGTATTGCATTCAATTTACCAGCTGCCAATGCACTACTTCCCTTTTGAGTTTATTTCCTTTTTGAAAGTAATCAACAGTTTTATCTTTCACATTCTGGAAGCAGTGAGGTTCATACTTTAGTTCTGCAGCATCTGAAAAAAAAAACCTACCTTTTGGTTGTTTTAAACCTGCACTCCATTATTTCTCCCATATGCCCACTTACTACAAATAAGTGAATGAGAGTAACTTACCTTCCCTTCACAAGACACCATTTTATGTAGTTCAGTCATCTTCTCTCAGTCGCCAAGCATTGTCACTTCTTTTTCAAACAAAAGTCCAAGTGTTGGTGGTCATGTTTTAAACAGAAATAATTATGTTTTTTATTCTTTTCTACCTTTACCTTCTTTCTGACCTGGGAAACCAGAGCGTAGCACTATTGACAAAGTTGTCACAACATTTTTTGTTCCATTCTTTCTTTTCTAATAATTCCTGGTATTTTTAAGTTGGAACTGCATTACACACAGAGACTCTAAGAACTCAGTCTTCAGCAATAACATCATACGTAGAACTTATCACTAGGCACATGTAATTAAGATTGGTCTTGTTTGCATGCATTACTTTTTAGTTATTGAGACTGAATTTCCACTTCTAGTTTAACAGCCATGCTGTTCAGCAGAACGAGATCCTTTTGAAACTCCTTGCTGTCAGCTTCATAGGGCACTACTGCACAGGATTTTGCATAAGCAGCAAACTGTGCTGCTTCCCTTACTCAGTCTCTTTCCAAGACCATTTCCAAGGCTAGTATGCTAACTAGTGCAGGTCCCAGCATGAATCCCTGTGGGAGTCCAATCTAACTCTCCCACAGTGTAAAAAATGACTATTCATTGCTATCCCATTAACCCTTCTCTTTCAGCTAGCTACTAAATCACGAGACAGGCTTCCTTCCTAACCTGTTAATGTTCTTTAGCAGCACTGTCGAGGGACTGTGATAAAGGCTCTTTTGAAATTGATACAATGAAGGTATCACCCTGGTTTATCAGTTTGTTGATTTCAGCAAAGAACTTCATAATTATGACAAAGCTTCTCTATCTACAAAAACACATGTTGATTTTTCCACGGTCTGACGTATTTGTCTGTATGCTGAAGCCTCACCCCAGCTCTGTCACCTGAGACAAGTCTTGGTGACTACACCAGTAAGAGGACTCAGATACTGAAAATGAACACTTGTGAGCCTTAAATTCAAAATGACTGTCTTAAAAATTCTCATCCAGTTGCTTTCCATCTATGGAGCTGCCTACATTCCATAATTCCTTATTTCAGTAAGGTTCCTAAAACGTCTCTGACTACTTTCACGTGTACCTCCCAGCAGGCAAATTCTACTCCTGAAAGTCCAGCCCAGACAGTCAATAAAACTGTTTCAGTGGACAGGATTAATGAAGCTATAATAACCATATCATGGTTATAGTACACCCCAAGTGTGCGGGGAAAATGTTAATTTATAAGTTCACACACTGAGGATGAAATGAAACCCAGGTCCCCTACATGCTGAAATTTGGGGGTTCTAATCACCGAACTATAGGAAAAGGACAGGGTGGTTTCTCCTAGTCTTAAATATGCACATCCTGTATAAAGGGGGCCCCCTTGGGCATCTAACAAAAGAGTCCACTGGCATGAATTCCAAGTGGAGCAGGCAACTCCTTCCAACTCCATCCTTAGTTTTGAGGATGTTGAGACACACTTTTAAGTTTTGCAGCAGTACTTGCCTGTGTGTTCTGCCTCTGCACTGAAACGCCTCTCATGTAGCTGTGTTGGCAAAATGGACTATTTGTAAGTGTCCTGGCTATGAACTCACAGTGTGAACTTAATTGAACATTCCCAAATTAGCACTGTTGTGGCTGAGGCAAAGGTTCATAGTCCACCTGCAAGTTTTCCAATAGCAGTCGTAATATCGACTCATAGGACGACTGACACAAGGCCAGCATCCGACAAGACTCTTTAGCACTAGCCCCCAGTCACGGTGACTTCAGTCATATAAATGTCACTTCGTCACTTCACAGTGACAAGTTTAGCCAGCTTATTTTTCAGAGTGGATCCCAAGTGATCCTGTTCCTCCACTTCCTTCTGCCAGGAACCATACAGGAAACCCAGACAGAGAACTAGTTGAGATTGACTTCACCCACCACCAAGGTTCTTCAGCATTAGTGGCCACAGATACTACCACTACAGTAGCAAGACCCTCCACACCCCCTCACTCCCTTGGACATAAAATGAAACAGTCTTTCTTGTCTTGAAAAAAAAGCACAGAAAAAATTCCACTAATGAAGTATCAACCAAGACAACGACAAATGCCCTAAGAATACCTAAGGAGTTATTCACTAAATGAATAAGGCAAAGGGCACTTGCTGCATGAACAGATGTAAAACAACCAGCTGTTTTGTCCTGTGAGAGGTATCTATTCCATGACCTGAAGGCACAAAATAGAAAAATGGTAAGCCATGATAGGCTTCTTAATTCTATCATACTTGGTGCCCACAAGGGAGTCAAAACCACAGCTGCACAAGTTGCCTAATTTTTAAGTTTGCTATTGTGACAACACTCTCTGGACACTGTTTTGTACATAGCACATAGTCAAGTGTGCACAGTTCTGAAGCCCTGAAACTCTGAAATACCAAGGGGTGAAGTAAGGTCATAGCAGCAATCTTCACTTGGAAAAAAATGCTTTTGTCAGCTGAAGTCAGATCTTGAATGTTACTGCAACACACTGTATTTTTTTTGCATTTAATTAGATTTATGTGCCATTTGGTTATTACAGGCTAGTTGGAAATAGATGTGTGTACATTCTACAGTTAATACATTGATGCTCCTCCAGGGAAACTATCAACAAGAAGTTACAGGAACTGCATATGACAGCCTTTGTTAGGAAAATGAACCCAACTCAATTTGTTTAAGTAGAACATTAATTTGTGAGAAGAACTGAATGAGTATATATACTCCTGAGGCCCAAAAAGAATCCAGTAACTGAAACAAGAGGGATGAATGAACCAACACTGAAATACATTAGATCAGTGCAATGAGAACTTCTGGAAATACAAGCTACAGTATAACCGATGCAGTTCAATATTACGTCCTCTTCAAATACTAAGAATCTTTCCAAAATATTTATATGACCTAATTTTTAAATAAAAAGAGGGAGTTAAACCCTGAAAATTTTCATTTGGGGTGAAAGTTTCACTATTAATAATGGAGAAAATTCCAGAGAGTACTAAAATTTAACACCTTTAAAATGATGATTCAACTGGGTAAACCAGTTATGAATCAAGAGAATGATGAAATATATGATTACTTTTGTTGCCTCAGAAAAGCCATGCTTTTAGCACACCCAGCAGCCACTGTAAAAGACCATATAAAAAATGCTCAATCAAACAAATTGAAAAGTTTAGTTACTAAAATAATAATTTTATAAATTTTAGCTATGGGCTAACCCATCTAATTTCTAAAAAGAGAGAATATGAACTCTAGTAAAACAACAGAGGAAGCCTTTGACTTCAAAGTTGATGTAAAGGAAGTTTAGCAAGATCTAACAGAACTGAAGATGCCATCAAAGGACTTTAAGCAATACAAGCTGATAATTTGCAAAAGTTTGTAAGGAGCTATGCAATCCTTGAAAGACTAGTAATTGATGCAGCATCCGAACAGAACTGCAATAGTCTCAGTTTGGGATGACAAAAATGATTGTAGTTATGAGTATGTCATGGATCCAAAACATCTATGAAGTGAGAAAGAGAAGGGACAACAATGTGACAGTTAAAAATTCTCAGCAGGAATGCAACACAGCAAGGTCTTAAGAAGCCAGAAAATCACCTGGAGAAAGATACCCAAGAGCACAAAGAACAGCAAAGTTCCAGTATCTAAATACTGAATTGTCTGTCAGTAAATCTGGGTGAGCTGGGTAAGGTAACACTCAGGTAAGCAGTAAGGATGACCTATTTCACATATGAACAAAACCAGCACTTCACCATTGATGAAGACATTGAACTTGACTGTCAAGGAGATGCTCTGCTGTCCAAGTCTAATACAAATCCTGGCATATAATTTAAGTGCAGCCATTCACATGAACTGGTGAAGGCACAGTGAGAGCTAGAGGAGGGAGAAAAGAAATCAATGACCCAGAAGAGACACGTTGAAACTTTGTTCCTTGCTCACCCAGACACTGCTGAGACTACCGAAAAATTGCAAAGTACAATACTGAGTTGAATGTGGACTGATAGATTGAGACCAATATCTGAATCTAAACAGACTTTAAGGTCAGTCCTGTGACCTGAAGGTCACAAGGAATCCTGCAGATATTTGTCTTAAGAGCAGATTATTGCTTTGTAGCCCATCGATGAATTACATTTATGGGATATGAGCACAGGTATGTTAGATGACAGAGTTGGCTACACCACCTCACCTATTACATGACTCAGCTATAGAAAACTCCCATTTGTTCTGCTTTATCCATCCAGCATGCCGAGTGCTGACTCACAGGCACAGAAGCCAACAGCTGCATTAGTACCAATGCTAAACCACAGTTGCGCTGCCTCTCACAGGATCACAGAATCTGCTGAGTTGGAAGGAACCCACAAGGATCATCAAGTTCAGCTCCTGGCCCTGCACAGGACCATCCCCAGGAGTCACACCATGTGCTGAGACTATCATCCAAACACTTCTTGAACTCAGACAGACTTGGTGCTGTGACCACTGCCCTGGGGAGCCTGTTCCAGTGCACAAACACCCTCTGGGTGAACAACCTCTTTCTAATATTCAACCTGAACCTCCCCTGACACAACTTCAGGCCATTCCCTCGGGTCTTGTCACTGGTCAACAGAGAGAAGAGATCAGTGCCTGCCCGTTCTCTTCCCCTCACAAGGAAGTTGTAACTGCAGTGAGGTCTCCCCTCAGTCTCCTCTTCTCCAGCCTGGACAGACCAAGTGACCTCAGTCACTGCTTCCTTCTAGACATTATCACCTTTCTAGCATGTACATCTGAAGAAAATCTCTGCATGGACTTCAGCTTTTCCAGCTCTCACAAAACAGGTAGTGGAGTACTGTCATCCACTTGCTTCTGACACTTATGCCACAAAGCAGTAACTGTCCAGGGAAGGGAAAAAAGTGAGCGACTGAGTGCAAGATTCTCCATTCTCCCTTCTATCAGATAACTGAAACACAGTCAAAACAGGAGTTGCACAACCCCTGAGAAAGTCAGATACATGGACAGACCTGTTCTGCGAAGCAATTTGGTGCAAGGCACTGATTGGCAAAGAGGTCAGAAGTTAGATCAAGGCCAAAGAAGCCGGGTAACAAGAGGGAAACATATGTAACATACTCTGAGACAAAGCTGAGAGTTTCCTGCAGGGTGCTGGGTGTTTTGACGGTGGGCAATGTTTGTGCGTGTGCGTCGGGGCAAGAACCACCACCACCACCATGGCTAAGCTCTGTGAACCAAGCTTTGCGAGGGGCAAGAACTACACGTTCCAGATGAACTGCGGACCCCAATGTCCCCTGGCCCAAGACCTGTCTCGCGTGCTGTTGTGCAGGTAAGCAGCACGAACAAACGCGCCTGGTTTTCCTGCACTACACAGGAGCACTGAGCATTCCCACAGGCCTGCACAACGCGCAGGTGCGGCTCCTGCTCTCGCTCTTCTCGTTTCCCACGTTAATTCTGCCGCATGTTTGTCTTCCATGCGCACGGAGCACACCTTTGCTCTGGGCCGCACCCGGAGCCCCCCGCGAGCAGGGCGCGGCCGCCGCGGAGGCCCTAGCGAGGACACCGCTACAACCGAGCTGGCACCGAGCAAACCCAGCCCCGCACAGCGCTCCCCAGCGCCGTGCGCGCAACTGCAGCCGCAGCTCTTCGTGTTCCTTTAACCTGAGGAACCAGCGAGCCGCGCTCCGTGC